>JAQIWH010000348.1:0-54636 GCA_034695005.1 Cryptops parisi | reverse complement strand
ACAGAAATGATGATGAGATGGGGATGATAAACATGGAACAGGGTTTTATGAAGCAGGAGGAAACGGGAGTACCCCGAGAAAACCTGCCCCCGCAGTGTTAGACCCTAAACTGAACCCACTAAACGGTGGAGGTATGTAACTATTTCAATCTTCTAAAAATTTCACAGTAAACAACTAAACAGCAAGTAAATGAAAGACGTTTATTTTAGAAGACGTGACCTTGTCAACAAAGTTTAGTACCGACAAATGTCATGATATGACATGACACTGACAGCGAAATCATCCTTACCTTACACACTACACCATGTGGAATCCGATCACACCTTTTACTAGTGCTAAATACAAACGCCGTTGTCTCTCGCTCGTACTCGTAGTGTACACCGCGAGAAATTTTACTATTGCAATTGTCGTTGAGTGATACTATAAGATAGATACAACCCACGAGATTTGCAAACGTTAAAGATTAACGATAGTTGTGAAAATTCTTCACTAGATGGCTGTAGTAGTATTAGAGTAACAAATTTCAATGGGTTCTTAATCATGCGATATCTGAAATGTTAATGACTATACACGCTTAATGATGCGATATCTGCAATGTTAATACCTATATAGTTTCAAAAGCTGTCATCAGATGGCGGTAGTAGTATTAAAATGCAAACATTTTCAACTTTACCGGTAATGCTTAATCATGCGATATGTGCAATATTGAATAGGCAATGAAGCAATACCTGCTGCTAGTGACTATACAGATACAGTTGTCAAAATTTGGCACTAGATAGTGGTATCAGATACGAAAGTTTCCAGTTACTTAATCATGCAATAGTTGCAATGTTAATGACTATACACACTTAATGTTGCGATATCTGCAATGTTAATGACTATATAGTTGTCAAACTGTGTCTTAGACGACGCTAGTAATATTAAAGTGAAAAGATCACACAGGTGAAAACCTTAAAAATGTTCCCTATAATGAAAGATCAACAAAAAGATCACCGTTCAAATGCTTCGCTCGCGTTACAAGTGTTCCACCTGCAAAAATTCATCAATGTGTAGTTTACAACAGTTATGCATCCGTTGTACCGAGGAGTCAGAAGGCAAAACTCTCGTTTTCAAGTCGATATTGCTCCCAACTCAACCTTCACCTACGGACATAAGGACCGAAAGAACGAGCAGCCGGGATGAGGTTCTTTCGTTCATAGGATTGCAGCTACTTGTCCACTAAAGAGATCTCAAATGAAATGGTTTGGCCATGTCCGGAAAATGCCGAGATGAGAACAAGAACCAGATGGCGAAATCAACTTTTCAAAGTCTGCGGGTGGATCCCTCTTGGAAATTGGGCCCGTATTAGTGTTGCGGCGGAACACTGGAAGAAAGTCGTGCAACCCTCATGGACAAAGCGTGCCCGTCAATGAATGAATGTACAGTAGTAGTGACTGCCCTCCCCCGCTGTCGCTGTCGACGGCATGTAAGCTAATTAGTTCCGGTAAATAATAATGCCGGTTGTTCGCTTGGAGACTCGTGCCAAGTAGGGGGTTGTGGCTACTTGGTGAGGAAAGCTCCCATAGCGACCCATACGGTGGGATTGATTCCACTAGTTGTTAGGCTGGAGCCATCAACTAAACGATAGGGTCGTTCTGTCAAGGTACGACTTCATTAATACGGTACCTGCAGAGTAGGTATTTGTGGTTTAAGGACTTCCGTTAACGGCGTGGCTTTCGCCATGGTAGCGCTTTCCTGCCGAGCACAGCGCATGGCATGGCTACACCTTTTCAAGGCTTTCCAACATGACAAAACGGAGTCCGAATAATGATAACTTTAGCACTTAACCACAAAGGAAAAATTAAAAAATAACCTTACCTTAAGCTACCCAGTCGGCAACTTAAAGTGAGGTTATTGTTTTAATTTTTGCTTAATTCATTAGAATGTAATGTAAAGTAAATAAAATTGTGAACCATAGAATTTGAATCGATTTAGCTGGAAAAATGGTTTTTTCTTTTTGTTCCTATATTTAACTAACGACAGTTTATAAAAAATGATCAATTTCTGCTGTAATTAATACAAACATTTTATATAGAAAACAGTCATTTTTGTGTCGCGATGCCACTGTAGGATCGGCAATAGCTTGATTTTTAGTTTTTCACCATCGTTCATTCATAAACTGTTATTAACAAGCTCTTGGTTCTTGGTGAAAAAATAAAATAATACATCATAAATTGTTAATAATATTATTATTATTATTATAATTTTTTTTTTGCTTGGTGTGATAAAGCAAAAAACAAGATTAAAGAAACACTATTTTGAAATGACTTCCTATCGAAGGACTGTACGGTAGGCTTACTATCTACCATAGTCTGTCTAGATTTAGTAAAGAAGAAATGTTTTCGAAAAAGGTCCTTATTTTTTTAATCAGTAAAGCAAAACATTGATGCAGGAAACTTTGCAAAGATGTCGAATGAAACAGACTTAGGAGTTGGAACTTTCTCTCCAACCTAAACATGACGAAGAAGAAACAAGAACTATATACAATACAGTCAATAAAGCCTTTGGCATGCAATTTACAAAGTATAGAAAAAAAGGTATTATTATTATTATTGTACAAATGAGTTTCACGTGCATAAAACACCAATGCACTCTTCTTAATAAGTTAAAATTCTTACTACATACAATGCCATAAATACTCTATATACAAAACAAATGGTTGTCTAAAAATGAAACAAAACTAGGCACCCTAAACATAGTTGTTTTTCCAATCAACTTTTAAAAAAATACTGCAATAACAATCAACTGAGGTGTGGTGGTTGGTTGATAGATAGATAGATAGATAAGTATGTATGTATGTATGTTCCTCGTGTTTTAAAAGTTAATCTACCATTCATGTACTGACGAACAACTTAATGAACGTTACAAAAACATGTAAAAATAGTCGAAACATTTTTATAAAGGTGGTGACAACTCGTCACTAATCCGATCGTTACGATCAGACTTCCAAACAGAACAGACACATCCATCATTCACGCTCCTAAGTTTGTACATTGATGACTGGGCTTTTGTTGGTACACTACATTTTGATCGCTATTGGATTGGATGGTGGTAGAGTATGCATAGGTTATTATGTACTTTAAAGTACTGAACATCCACGAGGTGGTCAAAAAGTGTCTAAAACGTAGTCTACAGACAAACTTGCCTCTCCCGAGTACTATCTTTATAGAGTGATCTAAAAAATGGAATTTAATTTCACGTTCACAAAAGGCTTCCAACGAGGCGACACGGTTTCAAACTTGGGGGGAAGGAAAAAACTACACCTATAGTATAGTATAGTGGAATGGTAAAGACACACACACACACACACAGACACTTGCTGTGGTAGAGAATGTGTAAAAATGCTTCCAAAGATTCAAAGGCACGAAGAAGTGCAAGGGATCGGATGTCAACACATGAATGAATCATCATGCCTTTTAAACTCATTTCTATGAAAAGTGTCAAAAGGTTACATAATGGTTTGTGAATTTTTAAAATGAAAACAAACAAACATTATAAGCAAAACAAAGTAGTACCCTTCGAACAACGGAAAAAACCCAACAGATGAGACGCGTCAATTTTGACAAAAGATGATAGCTTAAGGCAAAAGTATTTCACATAGCAATCCTTACAACGACTATACCTAAATAATAATAATCATAAAAAAATGGCATTGAACAACAAATTCCGTTTAACAAATAGGTATATACACAACTCTATCAAATCAGACAAAGAACAAAGGCCAACGATTGCTTAGCAGGAACTGCTTTTGTATTCACCGGAATCCGCGAGTGCAGGGTACTTGATGCTGGCGAGACCGTTGCACAGCTGGACGTGATATTGTTCCTTAAGTTGACCGAGTGCACCGAGAAGGCGAGTGTTGGCAGTATCTAAAGTGTTGATATGGCGTTCCTGTTTTTCAATCATCTTCTGCTTTGCAAAAATTACGTGATGCATATCTTGCTGCTCTCGACGTAACTCGTCCTCTACCGTGATCAGCCTAATGAAAAACGAAGGTTTTTCCCACATTTAGAACCTACCTACCTACCATACATAGTGTGTCAAGGCAGTAGCGACACAAATTAAAAACATCATTATCAAGTAAAACACCGCCTCGTCCAATTTGATCAACGATACTCATAAAAACAGAACAAACTAGTTTAAAATACTGAACTTAGAAACAACTAGTTTTCTGGATTAACAACCAAGCCATAACAAACATACACCACCAAGGAAGGCAACCCTCCAGGTACATACAGAGGAGTGGAGCTTCACTCGTCCATTCTTTCAGAGAAAGACATGCGAAGCAAGGGTTAACTAATGATCCTAGTCCATCACTGCACCAGGACAAGTAGCAAGATGAAAAGTAAACTAACGCGAGTATACTTTTGTCCTCGCCAATTAAAAAAAAAAAAAAAAAACAAAAACAAAACACAAACAGACAGACAAACAAACAAACAAACAACACCACATGCAAACCTCAGTTGTTATAGTTGCGGTAAAGTCCACGTTAAATGTACTGGCCAATGCAAACTCTATTGTTTAAAATAATGCAAGCAGTTCATGCTCATGCATTAATTACACCCCAATGCGCAGTAGTCCATTGGAAAGAAATGCAAAAGTAAAACGAATCATTCCACATAGCGCAATTTCATACGTCCGTTACGGTAATCGATTTGGATTTAGTCGAGATGGAAAGCACAGCACTACTGACACTGTTACTACGCGACCGACTAGGCTCGGACACCAAGTTAGGTACGGAAAGAGTGTGACGCTGTAGTGACGAACCGGTCGTTTCGAGTCGGCCAGGCATCGCTCGATAAAGAGGTGAATTTGCCACATCGTCGTACCTGGTGATAATGTTGCGCATCTGTTCGTCTTTCTCATCCTGTTGGCGCTTCATTCGCTCCTCGTCGGCTTCGAGTCTCGCGTGCCAATTGGCCATCACACGCTCCGTCGTGCACTCTTGTTTCTGCAGCTTTTGCTCCGCATTGTTCAGCTTCGTTTTCAACTCACTCATGACCCGACGAAGTTCTTCGATCTCGTGTTCGTACTAATGATCGTAAAAACAACAATTAATTAACCAAACAACCAACCCATACCAATGTTTCATGAAGCCAATCAATCACTTATACATTATGAAAAAACCCTGCTTGGTTCCAAAAATCTTTCTCAAACTATGTGCTGAATGGAAATTTTCAATAGCAAACCAGTGTGTGAACATTTTAACTAGTTTCAATGATGTCATCTTCATTCTAAGAGGCAAGTGTTTCTAATACCACCTTCGAACAAACCACACGTTTGTCCTACAGCATTTTTAAACTATAAACAACAACAAATTTTTTTTTGTGTTAATGAATAAGATTAAGAGAATATCATCTAGGTTTATGTACAGTATGGTTGAGATGTTTTTCCGGTTTGCTATCGAAACTTACACTCCACTTTGCCAAGAAATTGGTTCACAAACAGGGGCCTTATTAGATTTCAGGGCGTATTTAAACAGCACCCCCTATAATTCAAGCATAAGTAAATTGTACCTACATCTTCTATACTTTTGGAATTTTCGTTCATCTTCTGGTTTTGTCTTTGTTTGTGCGGTGATCCTCGCGATACGCTATCCGCTCTTGGTGATTTGGGAGACTGAGCATCGCCATTCCACGACGATTCCGAACCCCTTCGTCGGTCCACGTTGATCGCATCGGCCGAAGTCCTTCTCAACATTTTATTCCTCCGTCGTTGCTGAAGAATGGACATATTGTTCGCACCATTTCCGGTCAAGTTGGACGAGGAGCCATGATGATGATAGTGATGTTGATGCCGAAGCTCCAAGGCATGCACACCGAGTCGCGGCGACCGGTTGGCGGGAAGATTGTAATGAGGATTAGTCCGTGGTGCTACCGACTGGTAAGTTCTGTGTTCGCTGGGTGGCGTCGAGACGCAGCTAGCACTATCGGATGAATTGGATGACAAGGACAATTGGCCGTCTGCCGCAGAGTTCAAGACCGAAGGCTGTGCCATCACGACAACTTCTTCGGCACTGTTCTCGCTGCTCGTCGAAGAACTCGGCGACCGGGCGACCAACACATTTTCGTTCACACTATTATGACCGACGAGCTTCGCGTGATTGTTCGTGAGAGGAAAATGATACATGGGATTAGAAAATGCCAAAGCCGTTAAACCTTGCCTGGGGGAAATGCTCATTTTATGATTGAGGTCTTTCGTCAAGGCGATGATGTTGTTGTTTTCATGATGGATCGCTGGGTCGACGGGAGAACTAGATTGACTATACGCGAAAGACTGGTAGCCCGAAGAGGCCACGTTGGACAATTGGCTGATGGAGATCTGGCTGCCTTTAATGTTAGTCTCTAATTCTCCGGACGAATTGGCCAGATCATCGTCAACAAACGATATCAAATCCAAGTAATCGGGATTCCCATTTAGACAATTGTGACCGACCACCTTCGGTCCATGATTGGCTCGATGATTATCGACGAAGGACCGGCTTTGGTCTTGTCTCACTTGATTATTGAGATTGCCGTCGGTGGCATTGTTCAGAGCACTGAACAAAACGTAATCATCCGAGGTGTTCAAATCCTGAGCAGGGCGTTGGCTGCTTCCTATCAAATAGGCAGAACGTGGGAGCGTGGATGCACGAGGGGATCCGAGTGGCGACGGGCAGGTCGGAGGGGGGTAATCTCCAGAGCTTTGCGGAGAATCTTCGTACGACTGAATGAGTTTTTGGTGCAGCACATGAGTGGGCGAATCCCCATAGCTGTGGTTTGGAGTGGACATTTGCGAAACATGTTTGCTGGAAACCATGTGATACTGTTGTTGAACTTGTGCGGACGATAGATCATCGAGAATGTTTTGAAGTTTTTCCACTTCTTCATGATACATCTTGTCAGAAATAAAATGCCAAATTAGAGTTACCATAATAATGGCAACAACCACCGAATATAAGTCTCGCTACAAACAACGAAATTATCCGTACCTTGTTGTTGACCTTTCCTATGATTTCACCGAGTAGTGTATGAAGAATCGAGAGTTCTTTTCCAATATCAATGTAGCCATCGAATTCCAGGTACGTGTGCTGGTCTAGGTTCACAGGACTCTGCGAAAATGGGAACACTTTGAGTACCATATACGTACAATTTCTATTTATTTATTTAATGACTGCACTAATAAAATGCTTACAGATATTTGTCGCAAAAAGTTTTTCATGGGTTTCCATTCACGGTCCACAAAGTCATTCATGAATCCCATGAAACTCTCTTTTCCACCAAACCTGCAAAATTAGAAAATTTTAGCCATTTTTTTTTTTTACATAACTATAGAACATATGACAATTTGCATTAACAACAACCACCAGACTTCAGATCATCGTACTTACTTTGTGAAGTTGGCCAATGTTTGAATTGTCTTGGCAACGAGAGTGAGATTCCGAGCTGCTTTCTCCTGTGGGTACTCTGCAAAAATTGGTCGTGTGAAATTTAAATCTTCCAATGTCATTAAAGTGAGAATGTTGTCAACGAGAGCTGAAACCAACCTTGCGAGAGATTAAACAAACTAGGTGATAGGATCGCCGGACACAAGAAGCGCAAGAAAATGGAAGCGCTGATCAGATTGTCGCTGAGATCTTCTTTTCCAAGTTCCGTCAGTCGTTTTCGATAAATAGAAAATACTTGTCGTAGTTCCCTGAAACCAATTTAAAATTAATTTTCCTACAAAGTTAACACCGATTGAACATCGCAGGTTACAAAGCAAGGATGAACAATAATCACTTACAATGGGAAATAACAGTAGGAATTAATAATTTTCACCCAGGCCAGTTCCACGAACATCATCAAGTTTGTCTGTTGACGCTGAAGCTGAGTGTTGTTTGTCACCCTTAAAGGATCGACCTGAATAAGAAAAATCGTTCAGAACCAGCTTGATCATGCTTTGTCACAAGTTCAAGAGCAAAAAATATATTCCGCTGACCATATCATATATACAATAAGATGATACAATAGTTGTCACTGTCAAGATTAAAGAAAAGCAACAGTGACTACACATTTTTACCTCACATTCGTCGGCACCTTGAAGCATGGTTCTAATGAATTCACCCAGCGTGTCTTGAAGATATTTATCTCCAATCAGTTTCAAATAAGCTTCCATTGCTTTGGTCGCCAAGGAATTGCCTCTGAATGTTAAATGCTCATCATCTGAAAACACAAATTAAATTTTTTATACCATGCTCCTCCCTCCACTTTGTTGTTGTTGTTGTGGAAATACAAAAAGATAAAACCGAAGTCATCAGCAAATTTGTTTTTGTTTACCTATTCTATCAATATCAGCCATGACAATGTCTGCGAGAAAATCTCTTGCAATGTTTTCTTTCTGCATAACGCGCACGAGCGTAATGGCAACGTCTTCCTATAAAATCGCTTTCACTTAGTAAACTGTTGTTGACTTGTTGTTGATTTCAGTGTAAACGATACGTTGCAAACTCTGATTTCGCACGCATGCCTAGTACTCACCTTTGCTTTGACGCTAATTACAGGTTCCAGCATTTCACACAAAGTGAGATAATTATTCCTCAGATACTAAAACATAAGATAGATATTGTATTGAAATAGAATAGGGATGGAAATAAAAACCCAACAGTTGAAAAACAAACAACAACTTACATTTGAAAAATTGTTGTACATATGCAGGGGTAGTATATCGACAGTTTGGTATTTGCATTTGATTCGAAGAGAAGGTTGATCTTTGTTATTAGAATTTTTCTCTGTACTCACATGATACCTGTATCCATTGAAGAATTCATCAAATTTAAGATAATTTAAAATAGTTAATATCCATTCATATATTCATAGATGACATAATTACATACCATTTTTCTATGAGATGTCTGCTATTCACATTATTCACAGGAATAGTCACGACCCCTGAAGTGACAATTTAAGAATTACAAACCAACATACATCAAAAAAAAAACGACCCTTAAAATAGATTTCTTCAATTTCATATAAAATCACAGAGGCTCATTCGATATTGTACCTATTAAAGTATTTTTATCTTTCTTCTTTTTCTTATCCGCTTCCCGATACAAGTTGATAATGATTGTCTGTATCTTAGGTAAATTGCTGAAATGAACAAGATCATGCATGTCACAGGGCATACAGTTTAATTTGAAATTGCTATATTGCACAAAGCATGAATCGTCGAACATCACCACCATTATCGAATATCTAGTCAATCAATACCTGAAATCAAAATGTTCACCCCAGAAGCAGATTTCGCCTTTCTGCTTCGAAGATGTTCTTGCATACAATGTTTTATCCAAACACAATTCGCAGAAATATCTATTTCGTTGAAACAAACAAGACCATCAAAAACGTGCACCACAACGTTCTGACTATCAATATCCACTTAAAGAAATCGATATAAATATCAAGAATAAAATCGTTTCTTTTACCGTTTTTTTATCGCAACACCTTTGGCTTCGAGAATCCAAATCTTCAACGAATTATCCGCCCTGCGAATTTCTTCTTGATTGGGTTGTACGGTTCTTTGTAAACTGCAAGAGTCCAAATAAAAGTTACAAAAAAAATAAACAACGTCAAAAAGACGCTGCCAATCCTGAAAGCGAGGGTAGGGTACTACCTTTGGATCCATTTGTCCCTTTCCTGAGCGGTACGACAAGAATAATACCTCGTCCCTGCAGGAGACGTCACCTGGAAACAGTGTTCCTGTCCCAGAATGCTACTGTGAAGAGCTTTAATCTGTACATCAGTCCCATTGGATAGATCCATCGTGTGCAAGACATTCTGACTAGACTGAAGGAGGGATTCGTGGGAACGTGAAGTTCTAAGCCTTGTAGGGTTGAGGCTGAAAACAACAAACACCATTGGCAACAATAAAAATCACTCTTGCTTTTCAAGTCCCGATGCCAAATGCAATAATTTTCGAAAGAAAGAAAAAGGAAGGAGAAATAGCTTTAATGTCGACTTGACTCGAATGATGGAAAATAGCTTTTGCTCCAATCAAAGCCAGATTTGATTGGAGTACCTATTAGAATCACTAGTGTACTACTACTGCACAGAATGGCAACAGCAAAAAAGTTTACCAATCCAAGTACGTATCGACACTGGAACGGTCTTTGAAAGCAATAAAAACATTTTATATTCAGAACACGCGCATTAAGCATCGGTCTGCTGACTCTATTTGACACGTTCAGCCTCCTTCGGGATTGCTCTGGTCTCGAAAATCTGTCTCGAAAATGAAATACACAACAAAATAGGGACGATGCCAACAACAACAACAACACTATCGACCCAACGATAAGAACCTAGAAAAACTAGTACAAAAACTTTTCTAAAATGACCATAAAATACACTAGCCCTCTTTTATCTTCGCAGTGACATTTTTTATTCATCGTCACAACAATAACGATTACACCCTATCAATTACTTTATTTTTACACACGTAAACTGCAAAAAATAAAATAAATAAATAAATAAATAAAAAAGTTTTCGAGAGTTGCCCGCAACACCATAAACGTCTTTATTAAAAGTTTGGCAAATGGTGGAAGGTGATGTAGTAGCCCTTTGGGGAGTTGTTCAATAAGCAAGCGAGGAAAAGTTATTTTTTATTGGGGAGTAATTTTTCTACCCATCCGGTCATAAGCGGCGAGAAAAAACGACCATTCGCATTCAGTTGCGGAAACTGGCCTACCTAGGCGTCCGGTGGTGGTCTGGCCACCACGGTCGAATACAGATACCGCCACGGCAGCAGGCACGAGCCAGATATTGGCCCCCAACATCAGCGGCACACGGCGCTACTGCTGATCAATGGCACCCGTAAAACCAGTCGTACCACCGCAACGGTAAACCGTTTCGCCAGCAAAATACCAACGAAAAAATCAGGTCGTTTGTACGTGCGTGCGCTCGTTGCCGGCAACATTTCATCTTCAACCATCCTTACTACAAGGAGCAAAAAAACTGCAAACAAACCCTGAATTTCCTAAGGATGAAGAACGAGGGATTGTGGGGAACGACTATAAGACGAGCCACGAATCTAAACTTAACTCCATCACCAACTTTTTGACCCAGGTTGGCTATGATCCCCTCACTCACTCACTCACGAAAGACTCTGGGTATCCACTTTTCGAACGATTCGGAAGTGGAAAAAAATGTTGAGAAAAGAAACCATCAGCACTACTTCTGGTCAAAAGGTCCCTAAAGACAAGTTCGAACCAAAGGGGGGAGGGATCTAAAGCTTACATAAACGAAAGCACCCTATTTTTCGTTGTTCGTAGGTGGCTCTTCTCGAGTGTTGGCGAATGAATGACAACGACGAATTCCTAGTGGGACCTCGTCCTTCCCTAGAAAGGAGCTTCGCTATTGTTGCCTCTGCTAGTAACGTCAAATCCTCCCTCGCAGACAAACTGCACCACGCGGGACAAGATTGCAGCCGAGGCTGCATAGCAATAGACCAGAGCAGTTGACCAGAAACCATGTTCTTGCTGTCGATTCACCGAGACACACGGAAAAGCTTTTTGGGGGAAAGCCAAGCCTCTCCAATGTTCTACTCTCCCATAAAACTATGCGCATTTCAAATGGGTGCTCGTGGCTACCAACAGTGGCTCGACCAGAAACTCCACTTTAGATTAAGTGGAAATTAACACAACTTCCCCTTCTTTGCGCATCTTCTCCGTGACCAGATGCCGTAGGAGGGTCAAAGCGTTGTCATTGACACGGTTTCAAATTGTCTTAAAAGATGATCATCGGGAAATTCCACAGTGAACGGAGCAAACTCATCATCGACAAGACACAATTCTATTCTGCGACGATGATAAGTTATTCGAAACCGACACGCGTGAGTGATGCATAATAATAATAATAATAAATAAATAAAAAAATAAAATAATAATAAAAATAATAATAATAATATTAATAAAACATTTCACGAGGCACGAAAGGGTTATCGTTGGAATATTTCCATTATCCACTATGACAGTATCGGCACGAGTCAACGAGCACTGGAGAAGGTTATAGTATAGTATAGAATAGACTAAACTAAATGGAGCAAATAAAGAGAAAAAAATGTAAGAAAGAACGGCACTCACCTATCGCATTCGAGCGTGCATCTCTTCCTTTCGAGTTTAGTGACGCTTTTTGTTCGCTTCAAAGGATTGCTCTTGAACGAACGTTTCGAAAAGAAACTCTGTAAAAAAGAAGAAATATCAGCTCATTAATCGCACCGTTCCGTTGGAAAAAAAAAGAATATACTACCAGTATAAAGAAAAAAGAAAATGGAACTAAAAATAAAAATAAAAGATCTTCCTTCAGCTTCTTATCGAGTGAAAAAGAAGCGTCGCGAAAGACGATGATCATTCGCGTTAAGCCAACTGAAAATGGTTACGATTAACTGGAACCGATAGAAAGTACCATCACCGACATCATCTATTTCATCCAACTGATACCAAACGGTGATAGGATATAGGAAAAAAAATATAATATAAATAAAAATTGACACGACGTTTTTTGTTCATCGTCTGAATTTCGTTCATTTCATGGCTTCTCACGTTTCAGTAACCCCAATCAGATGAAGTGTCACCGCAAGCAGCGGATCAACAACGCTAGCTTTCATTTGTCTCTAGTTAGTACCATCGGCATGACCTCCCAGGCCTAGCGCCACAGCAAGTTTTGCAACACATTTCAAATTGTCCTATATGAACCCAAACACAATAACTCCTCAGCATTATTTTATAAAAAGTCTAGCAATGGCGGGGCCAAGACTCTTTGTTGGCAATAAGCGGATTGGAAAGCAAACAACTCTTTTAGGAACCGATCACGTCTTCAATCGATGGGGGTGTGAAGTTAATCCTTGTCCGGTCGTCACGTACGACGCATCAACTCGAGCAACGGATCAAGAGGACGAATACCACTCGCAAGTGGCGGTCCAATAAAATCACTCCCAACGCTGACTCGTCTCCATTCAATTTCCTTTCGACCCAAGTGTAACAAGAAGAAGAAGAAGAAGAAGAAGGAGGCGGCGACAAATAAAAAGACACCATCACCATGATGATGATGATGATGATGAAGTAGCTTCCTTCTTTTTCTTCCATCGTCCAAGGCTTCTTTCTGTGTTAATCACCACAGCGTCTCTCCTCTCCTCAACGAGCTGCCCATTTTCTATTTTTCTACTCTATTTCATCCATCGACTCAATTAACCAATTGACCCATCGTGTGTTTCCCCACACTCGAGTGAAAAACCACTCTAGCCTGTCCCTCGAGCCACAAAGAGAAGAAATTGTCAGCAAAAACAATTAAAAAAAATAAGGTCCGTTCACGAATAAGATAGCTAGCTACTCCTATGTAAACTTGATCATTCCGATCACCAACTTACACGGACCTATCTTTCTACTAACTATTCCAAGACGTCAGTCTCTGTCCAGTCCTTCGAGCATCATCGTCTGTATAGGACATGTCTCATTAAAACAAAGTCAGTACCCATTTCATTTCAGTCCTTACCAAATCTTCCCAATTAATAAACAACGAGGGAAAAAACCGCTATTCTTCATTCCAACCATTGTCAACAACCTTCTTTTCTTAATAAAATGTCGTTACACGAGAGAACAGACCATTATTTTCTCGTTAGCTAGACCCTTTTCTTCTTTTTTTACAAGTCGTCCACCTTATTAAAGTAGCTAGAGACGTTGGACCACTTTTCATAAAAAAAAAATAATAATATTAAAAATAAACTTCCTCTATTACGAATGAAGGGAACCAATTACCGCACGCTCGCCTTATCGATAAAGAAAATAATGACAAAAAAAAAAGGAATCATCATTTCCAATCTTTGCGACTAGCTGAAAATGGTACACGTTTCTCATTTAAAATATATACAGTAAATTTGTCATACAATTTATGACGACATGCTCTAATTAAACTATATACTCTAGGCCCTATACTAACTAGCACTCTCTTCTCTTTGAAATGTTAAGGTATTTGTGGTTTAGGACTGCACCGACTCCATGTCACATGAACTTTATTGAATCCACAAATGCCGAACGAAGAGGGTAAAAGTAATGGAACAAAATGCAAAAGAAAAAGGGAGTACCCGAGAAAACCTGCCGCCGCGGTGTCAGAACTCTAAAATGTTCAAAGCCCATATAGACTCTTCTTTGACGGTCGCGTTCCAATGGTTATTCTAGCTAGCAGACAATCACGACGATGAACTCAAATTCCGAGTTGGTGTTTTAAAATCCATCAGGTCAATCTTAGTTCCAGCACGACCTCGTTGTTGAAGCAAGCTAAAGCAATACGTGGCAATACGCTGTCTCACCATTGTTGCGAATATTATCAAGTCAGGTTCGTAGCCGAATCGAGTTTAAACCCGAGCTTTGCATTAGGTTACGCAGACAGTGACGAAATAAAACCGTTTGTACATTTCGATTGCCGCCGAGAAATGAATTCCACGTTCCAAGTGAGACGATCCTGGTAGATTTACTTTTACTGTGTGCGCGCCGTAGTTTGAAAAGTTAATTGCAACGAGAAGAACAGAGAAAGGTAACGAACGTTATCGTCGTCGTTTTCTAAAGTCGCTCCATTAAGTTTTATGGAAAAGAAGAAGAAGAAGCTAACACTAACAGCTCAGCGTTAACAACTGTACAGTACAGCTACTGCTACTGCTACCTACTATACTTAGGTGCCCGCCCGACGACATTTCTTCTACCGAGTTTCATTTGGGTTAAACCTCCTCGTTCACCGGATGAACTTGTCTCCTCTTCCTTATTAATCCTCGCAGTGTGTCAACGAGAAAGCTAGTCACCGCGCGCTACGAGTACAGTAATCACCTTTCTCTCGCACACATACACTTTTTTGTTGTTATCCAACTTTTTTCTTTTTTCTTCTTTTTTAGGGAAGTATGAGGGAAAAAGGTTGGTCTTCTACACCTGAAACGAGCCAACTTGTACCCCTCGTGTTGGTAATTAATGCCAACTAATGACGCGAGCGGTGGCACTTTTCGAGTCATCTCGAGGGACCCATTGGTCCTTGCAACGACCACACAAGGGACAGATAAGGAAAAAGTGACAAAAAAGAGGAGAAAACAGCGACACACATAGGTAGCGCAAGGTCTCTCTCGTGCGTGCGTACATTATAATGGGAGTAGTAAAAAGATGGCCAGACTTCATTTCTGCAAACAAAGTGAAACAAAAAATGAAAAAGAAAAAGATGACGTCACTGACGCGAATGGGAATGCGTTCATTAACTCGGAAAATCATTTCAACCCGATACAGGTTGAAGAAAACGTGGTTTATGGCATTTTTTCTTTATTTTACTCTCTTTTGTACGTCACCTGACTTGCCAAAACGACCTATAAAAATTGTGCACCCTGAATTCAAACAACCTTTTTTTTCCCTTTTACGATTCGAACCGCGAGTTTGGTTTTATTTACAAAGTTAACACTACTACTACGACGACTCCTTCTATCGAACCTTTCGAGTGGAGACCTACAGAAAAGCGGCCAGCCAACCAACCTTTCCTCCTGATCAAAAAGAGGTAAACGCTCGCTATACACTTTTCGGAAATGTCTCGAGAAGAGTGCTTCCTTCCACGTGGAAACAACGCGCGGGGGAGGTGCGACGAGAAAACGGGGAATAAAGCACGTGACCGACAGGTGGGCTCGAGTGAACTGAGAAAAAGGGGTATTAAACAGGGAAAAAAAAGTGGGAGATAAAAGGACTACCGACACAGGAAGGAACGCGCGTAAAACAGTCGTAAAAACGAAAACACCTTCGGCCGATATATTAAAATAAAAGGTCCACGGAGAGGGAAAGATAAATGGAAAAGCCCCTCCGTCCTAACACTATCCCACCCAACGAAAGGGTAGCTATCGCTTCTCCATACCTTCCTTATCTCTTCCCATTGAGTTAGAAAGAAAACTTTCAACAACAAAAAAACGTGAATTCAATTTTATTTTTAGCGGTTGCTTAGTCGTTTTTCACGCATCGTTGATTTTCTATTTAGCATTTCCGGTTTGTTGGACGGTTGTTTATTGGATGGATGTCAATAAACAAGAGGTCTATCCTGCTAGGCGAAGCTGAGCTCCACGCCTACGCCACGAGAGAACTGTTTCCAACTTGACAATTGTACCTTCCTGTGTCTAGCTTGATAAAAGAACTGACACCAAACTCAGTGATGAGTTGGAGTTTTCCTACTTTGTTGCCTAACCTAACCTAAACCACGTATCGATAGAACATACTGAACAGAAGAAAACACACAACTTGGTTCATCTTCTGCTTAAAATTCAAACGTCGTCTTGTTAAAAAGTACAATTCCTTTATGTCCGATGGTGGCGTTGTACGCCAACCGAAACTAAAAGATAGAAATGGCGGTGTTTTGAAGCGAGAGGTTGCCTCGTCGCATCGCAGGGCGAGTGATTTAAAAGAGGTCACCGTGGTTATCCAATCGCTTTACTTTGGTCCGACATGAGCCCGTCGTCCAGCCGAAGGATTTTGTGGCTGCCTTCAACACGTGTCACCTCCTCCATCAACAAAACTCACGTTGGCACCGTCACTACCACCTAGCCTGGAAATGTCTCCGCTTTTTTTTTGTTGTTGAAATGTATATCTCGCACGAAACTCGCCTATAAATAATGCAATTCAAATTTTGAAGGCGTTGTTTCCAGTCGTCGGTGGCCTTTCTTGGGAATGACGTTTCGATTGCCAACGCGTGTTTCTTTTAACATGTTGTTTCGCAACACCGACCCAACCACTTTTTCCATCCCCCTCCCACGCTCTTCCTGGTGCTCGCGTTGTGATTTATTGGACGCCCGTTTATTTTCCTTTTCTAAACGTGTAGCTATTCGTCGTTCGTACGACTACTCCTACTACACAAGTTGTCTTACACCTCGAGTTGGAAAAGAGGAAAGAAAAACTGCTGCTGCCTTTTTTTTCTTATTTATAAACCTTATATATTTAGATAGATATGTTCTTTGATGGATGCCCAGCAATAAGCTAAGGTTGGTGAACGAAAAAAAAAAGGTAGAACGTCCCCCGATGGGAGCCACAGGCCATGAATTTAATTTGTAGATGGTCGAAGAAGAAGCAGCAGCGCAACCAAGGGTCTTTCCCTAGAGGTCACGTGTGGGGATGTCATCTTTTAGAGAAAAAAAAAAACAAAAACAACAGTGAAAGTGGACAGCGGAGACAAAGGTCAACCCAATATCAGACTCCATCTTTCATGCACGACGATCCGTTGGGGGGGGGTGGAAAACGGAACAACGTTAACTTTTGCTGAAACTACCCTTAATGAACTTTGGAATAAACTCATTAAACGAAGAGAAACCGAAAAAGGAAAAATCAGAGAAAAACGCAACCCTCGTGGGAATTGGAAGAAAAGGTGAAACCGTATTAAACTTTGATTAGGCCGTTGGCTGGGCAATCGTGTTGGTTGGATTGGATGAGGGGCCATTAAGGACCCCCACGTGGGGCCACTCATTCCTTCTTCTCTTTCTCTTTAGCTTTACACCGAGCTAGAGAAAGCCTACGTGTTAATCGAGTCGTTGGCGCGTCACGACTCGCAAAGAAAAAGAGAAAACTCGTTGCAAAGGTAAGATAGGATAGGTGGTCGAGAGCGAGAAATACTACCGGACCCAAGTAGTAGCCGCACATTTGTGCTTTCAATTACATTCTCCTCCTCCTCGTTTCCCATAGGTAGACAACGAGCAAGAAAGAAAGAAAGAAATGGTAAAACCATTCTCCTTTTTCTTATTTCGTCCTCACGGAGGAGGAGGAGGATAAAAGTGGAGAAAAGAACAAGCAATGGCTGGACCGTATACATTGTATAGTACGTCGTCGTCGTCGAAAGAACGGCCACCAACATCACCAATGAGAATGAAGACGAGCCAACTAGTGCCGTTTAAATGTATGACTTCGCCACAATGACCCCCCAACGAAGAAACGGGCAAAATATGAGGCGAGGTGGATAATACTTGGAATTCTTAAACGTGACGATAGGAGAAAAAAATCGATCATGGAAGCCCATTTGGACCGTCGATAGAAAGAATATTCTAAAAGTCTTCTTGAATCTGGAATGGAATAAGCACATTCTAAACGGAATATTCCAAATTAAATCTTACCCACCAAACCAACCCAATGTCGCGTTTTATAGCTGAATGAAACTCGCTAGAATGGTCAACCATCAATCAATCAATTAATGCTCGTTGTCACTACGTTTTGTTATTCTAAGTGCCGTGCCTCTCGATGACAGACTGTCCGATCGCGTGAGACACGAGCGAACAAAACAACAGTTTACTACTTACTTCGCTTGGTACCCCTCGAGCGAGCTTCGCTGCCGTGTCGTCGTCGCGTTTAGCGCATTAGCAGCTTCCCCGCACGACAGGCGCGCGCAACATTAAGTTCGCGTGACACACCGACCAGAGACTTTAGCACTCACTTAATTCTAATAAAAAAGTTCCCTATTTAAATTGAAATGGCGTCCACTATTTTTTTTTCTTTTTTCTTTCGTCAAGTTGGGTGAGATAGTGAAAAAAACAAACAAACTTGGGTAACAACGCACGAAGCGGTTAACAAAGTGTTGCGAAAGTAAAATCAAAATTTCAAGTTAAGCCTTTGTGTCGTGCAGGGGTCGCGACGAAGTGCAAATTGAATATTAACGAGTTCGTCACCTTAGGAGGAAGATTAATCTTTTGTTCCTCTTCTTCGACCACCCCCCCCCCAAATAAAGGTAGGCAAAAAAAAATATCGTCAGGTCTCGCTAAAAGTTCAACACGAGCAAATGCCTCAATTATGCACGTTGGTGGTGATGAAAATAGCGAGTCTATTTTTTATACGAATTTTTAGGCCGCTTTGTTCATTTTACGCCCATCTTTTTTTGTTCGTCGGTCTCCATTTGAAAAATATTATCACCTGGAGAATGTTAAAGAAGTCGCAGTCGCCCAGCAACCGATAAAACGCTACGCAAGGTGAAACCTTGGAATCGACAAATTATACAGAAAACACAACATTTATTATTTTTTTTACTGGGACTCCCTCGCAGCCAGCCCACGTTGGCGAAAAAGATAATTCTACTCTTCCTTTCCTAACAAAAAAAGGGTGTCTCTTCTTAACAGTTAAAACAAATAAAGTCTCGACAAAACTGGTTTCTCGTGTACGGGGTGATCCCAAACGCGCGCTCCATAGAAATACAGTACACCGACAACGTGATCATAAAAATAGAGAAATCTTTCATCCGTTATGCGAGTTATGAAATGTCCGTTATATAAATATTAAAAGCTAACAACATCCATCGTTCAGAAAATAAATGAACTCTTTTAGTAACATCATGATGGCTGGAAAGGTCTTTTTGTGAGACTGACAAGCCATTTTTAGAATCCTACGAGCGTGACACTATCGTCATTGCAACTTTTAACACCCCCCCCCCCCCCCGTCTCGAAACTTCAATAAACATCGACCGTTTCAATGATGTCTTAGAGGGGTTGTACGCACGTACGTACGATAGTCAACGTTCATTTTTCAGCTTTCGATGTGTTTTCAAGTTTCAACTAAAGCGCCCAAGTTGGAATCAAGTGCTCGTGCGTGTACTCCAACTAGGAGATCGACACTTTTTTTTTTTCTGGACGGGGGCCAAAATGGCACCGATAAGGAACCGATTTTTTTTTTCTTTTAACGTTTTACGCTTTTTAATAAAAAATTTCTTTCAGTGAAAAGTGGAAGGGGAATGACGAGACGTTAAAAGAACCTCGTTGCATGGCGCGAGCCGTAAAAAGCGTCGCCCGTTAGCTTTTACGAAAAAGGATTAACTTTTTAAGAGTTTCGAAAAATTAACTTTCGTAACAATTAAAAGAACCGACACACTTTAAGCTCGATGGAAAACAAATTTGGGTACCCTAAATGATGTTTCGAATGTTATTCAAAACAAAAAAATCAGTGAACCCCGAACCTTTAGTCACGAATAGTAGTTTCACGTTCGCAATCATTGACAATTTGTTTCACCTCCCCTCCAATTAAAATTTTAATACGAAGATGAAGTAGTATACCAGAAATTGGAACGATTCAAAGTTAGTTCGTCATAATCTTGAAAATCCGTTGTTTACCATTTTCTAAACTTTAATTCCATTCATTAGCAGAGAAAACGACACTCCCACCACCAAACACAATAACAACGACACAATTCTATTTTCTGCTTGTCCAAGATTCCATCGACGTCGACTCTCCGTCTCCGCTCGTGTTCTGTCGACCGGCATTTTTAATTAATCGATTATCCTCCCCACCTCGTTAAGCGAAGGTGAAAAAAAAATCTTAATTTTTTTCGTCAATGCCAATGGTTTCCATTTTCTCATCCACTTAACGAATGCTAAAGGGAACGATAAGCTTCATTGTCACGACGTTGGTGACGACTCGCGAAGGTGTCGCGTTACTCTTAATTCGATTTCTCGATAACAGCGTTCCCAAACAAACCTTTTCTATCTCACGCGGTTTTTGTCCCCTCCCCCCACTCTTTCTCTTCTTCGCTAATTACCTCATGTCATTCGAGCGAGAAACCTCGATGTCCATTGTGTTCGACGAGCGTGTCACCTACGCCCCCCCCCTCTACACTTCCACTACAGTACTACCTACGCTTCGTTCACCAACAATGTTGTTTTCGATCGAATAAACGGTTTAATGCAAATGATGCCGAGTAAATTGGTATCGTCGTTACGACTCGACCACGAATCCAATTCCATATAATGAAGCTAAACCAAAACCACACAAAGAAAGAAAGAATCCCCGGTTGTTTAAGTAGTAAGGTTTATGCAAACTTGTTTTCCTTTAAAATAAAATAAAAAGATAAAAAAATTTGTTTAATCTTTTGATTAAACCCAACGTCCGTTTCAGTTTTAAACGAGTCGTGAAGCTGTTGGTGACATCTCCATCAGCATCGAAAAAATGAAAAAATCAATCTCACGAGTAGTAGCATCCGAGAAGGAATCCCAGTCTGGATAGAGGGGAGCAAATTCCAATGCAAGACGCGAAACAGAATCAAACAGCATAGGGGAAAAACGGCGAAATTGGCACAAAGAAAAAAAAGGGCTCTTCTCTTTTTCTTCTGCCATCATCCGAAAGAAAGGACCCGAGGCCAATGGAAAATGCTTTCGGAATTCCAAATCGACGACAACGACGACGATTGACCCCAGACGACACACCGCAAGAAGGAGTAGTAGCACAAAGTCCTGCTCCACTTCAATGGAGATAGGAAACGGAAGAAAAATAGCACCCATCATCACCGCGACCGAAATCCAAGTCAAAGTCGACAAATAACCCACAAACTGAATCAACCATCATCTTTTTCTTTATTTAGTTTGGTGCCATTTTCGTTCGAGGATAATAAAAAAAAATGAAATAGTTTTTCCGATGTCAGTTGAGTTGAGCATCTATTAGGTAAGACAGTTTGCATTCCGATGGTTGAGTGGCAGAAAAATACTCTTTAAGTCGAGTTGGGTAAACGATTAACCTCGACCAGCCAATTGGTGAATGCCAACTTTGTGTTTTTAATCCATCGATGCGGGATGCCAACTGACAACAACATCATCTTTGTTGCGAGATGGGAATGACGAAGTACCGTTATAGGGTTTCAGTATAAAAAATATTGTCATCTTGCCAAAAAAAAACGATACGTTTCTATTCAACGAGCGGGCTTTTGATGATGATGAAAAAATTATTTGTTCCTCGTTATGTCGAGCGTTCACCGAATTTTAGAACAAAATAAAGAAGAAAAAAAATGTTTGAAAAATAGACGTCGCAGCGTGATAATGGTTCCACGTCACAAACCTTTGTTCATTTATAATAAAAAAAGGTCTTTAGTACTCGGTGACGTGACATCCGACGCAACTTGTTTGGTCACTTAAAGCGGCGATGAGAGATAAAACGCGAGGATAAATAAAATTGAAAACCAGCTTCCGGAGTCGTGGATGGCTGGCTCGTGAATGGGTAATGACGGTCATCGCGATAAGCGATCAACAAGAAGGATAACAACGAACAAGAACGTTAAAGTGTAAGGGGCCAACGAGTAGCCTACGAGTGGTAGGTAGTGAAAGAGTACTTACGGCAAATCTCGAGGGAGTGGACGACTCCATGTTGCGAATGCCGAGCACAGGTGTCGCAGGGGCGCTGCCTCGCCTTTCGCCACCACACGCCTTCTCGTACGACGAATCTGCACAGAAAAAAAAAGTGACATTAATTTCTCGTTCAACGATTATCAAACCATCATACAGTAGCAACGAATTTCAACAACAAAAAAAGTGTTCCACCATGACAGTAAAGCATCCCATAGAGATCATTCAAGGCGATGCAAAAAATTGAAGGGCCCCGGACAATATATAATGATAAGCCACACTTTTCTCCAAACATGATATTTTTACATCAATTCGTCTCTCAGTACTGATTCTAGCTTGTTAGTTTACCATTTCCTAAATTTTCAAGAAAATGGCAACATAATATAGACTTTCACCTTGTTGCTCAGTATGGTACTCGATGGAGTTTCTCACCAGAAAAACTATTCCCCCCGAACAATTTCGTAAACGTGGCTTATCCTATTCCCCCAAGTCCTTCAACACAAAATAACACAGTATAAATAACGACAATTGGTATATTAAACATTTTTGCTTTTCTTGTTCAACCCTATGGTGCACAACATAGATGACTGGTAAACGCGTAGAGTGTTCTTACCGTCCCAAACGTTTAAATGAGTTACCGACCAACCTTAAGTTCAAGCCCACACTAACAACCGCCGTCGTCATCGTCATCGCGTACTACCCACCGCAAACTCGATTTCCAGATACGGAACGACATCGAATTTCATCGATCGTTTTGCATTTGAAATGCAAACGTTTTAAAACCAATCCAACCGTCAACGTTTCTCGAGGGAATCCGCCAGTCGAATAAAGCCCTGCCACACTACGTTTCTTTATATCCAACTACTCTCGCTCGCTACTTTCTTTACTCCTACCCCCCTTTTACCTTCGTCGACGTGCTTTAAGGCGAAAACGTGGTTCGAATCTTGGTTCGGGTCATCCTTCTCTAGTAGTACACCTACGAGTGAGTCGTCGTTCGTTTGGTCGGACCGCGAGCCAACCGAAGCTCCATCCCCCGAAGTCGTCCCATAATTCAATTGCTCCTCGCTGAGCAAAGCACGGTTGAGGGGGATGAAAGGGGTACACTCTCAGGAATTGAGACGGAGCAGACGCCGGCGGACGACTCATTAGCCTATATCTACCTCGCCTAACTTTGGGGGTTAACGTCGTCATCCTGCAGGAACCGCCAAAAATCGATATCCTAGGTACTCCTGTTCTAAAGTAGATCATCTCGATCGAACAACCAACCAACTTTTCCGAATCCATTTCGACTGTCTGCTGTCATCGAGACGCGACAAGATACCATTAAAATTCGGCACCGTTCGCGTATTAGAAACTATCGTCAAGACAGGTGCTAATCATCAACCTCCTCGCCCAATACTCGGCCAAGGATAAGGATGTTCCCTTCACGACCTTTGGAATCGGTAACGGTTTGACCCAACAGTCACCTCGCTCGCTACTACAGCTGACGGACGACTCCCACAAACGGTTCAAAAGTCAATAGAGACACGCCGATGGTCAACCACGGTCCACCTATTTAACGCGCTAAGCCTCGTGACCCTGGAGGAGATCACGCCTTAGGACGACGACGACAACAACCATGACCATTCTCTTAGCTGACCGACAAAGTCGAGGTCTTCGCTGAAATAACAAACCCAAATGGCTTTGGCACAACTCGAATGACCATCAAAGGGTCTCTTCCCAATAAACAATGACTACCAGTTTTCAGATACAGTAATTCGTAAAAAAAAAAGAGCCAAAAACTTTTGCAGCAAGATCGGTGGCTCGAGGGCAATGCTGATAGACAGCAAACCATATTATACCAGTATATACAAAAGATGTGCGTATTGCTGGAGTTACAATACAGTACAGGTGTCATTTTTTCCAAATAATGTTACGGAAAAATAACTATTTTAGTTTAACCTTTGAACATGACAAAGAAGATTTTTTTGTGGATTTTATTGGATTAATGAATGTATCGTTTGAGTATTTTCTCTTCTGTTTGTTATTTATCATTTTGTACAGTGTACTATTGATCGCTATTCGATCGTTTCAAAAATAAAATCAATAAAAAAGGAGTGAAAACACCCGTGGACCTACTTTTGAATTAATTTTGCCCAATGAATAATTTTCCAGTGTTTAAAAAATTGATTTTCGTTACTTCCTATTTCAATAAAACGGTAACACTTTTTCAAGAATCTTGTGCACCATTTAAACTTTTCATGTCTTGAAAACTGCATCGTGGTGGATTAGAAATCTCGAAAAGATTGGGCCTCGAGGTTCAATCCGTTGACATTGGTTGGTCACTGCTTTCCTCCGCACTAGATGAACATACCGAATGGAAAGATACATCACATAACATACGAACGACCTACGTCGGATTCACGGATATATTTCCATTTAAACTATTCGTAAGACATATATCAGAAACTAACTCAATATCGAGTTTGAGCATCTTTCAACATCAAATGATTATAAAAATAGGCCTCTCGACTGAAACGTCAACATTTTTTTTCAAACATGCTCCAACTCGAGTGGCTGCGTTTAATTTTCGAAAAACATTTGGCGAGTGGAGAAAAATCCGAAAAAAAAAAGAAAGGCTGAGAACGTGAACCGTACACCATGTGCGCAACGAGACACCAGCTGTTCTAGCCCAGACTCGATCGTGTTGTTTCGGCCAAACACCGACCGGCCCAACCCCACGCCTATTCAGTGGACAGTCTACTCGAGATGGCTCGATTTAGCCGGCAGTCTAACAACTAGGAAAAACTTTGCTTTCATCACGACCACGACCACGACCACCATCGATCTCCTCGAAAACACCCGCCAAATGGAACGGGGACCGACAATATTTCGCTTCGAGGAGGGAGATTTTGAAAGATAAGCAAAACGACTCTTGCGTTGCCCATCGACAAGTGCTATCCAGAGACCACTAACACTGAACCCAAAAATAAACAAACAAAACCATCAACCCAAAATATGGTTCACTCTTTTTCTTGGTCTGAAGACGTCGTCGTAAAGGGGAAAAAAATAATAATGTTGGCAGATACTTCTCTTTTCGTCGGTGACTCGACTTTTATGTAATACTGGTTTCATTCGAAATCAACGTCAATTCAACGATCTCAAGCGATGAACATTTTTAATATCAATTTTAACCACCACCAAAAAATCGTGAATATAATATCACCATTGGCCAACACCGACCACCCTTGTCCAACGTCCCTTTCCCCAAGCATCAACAACAACCTCAGCCAATCTGGGCAGCAACGAGTCACTTTTCGAGGTTTTCCACTCGATCGAACCCTGTTCGTCGTGTATCTTTTCGATGAGGTTGGGGACATGGCGTCCAAGAAAAAAAATAAACACGTCTTCCCGGGTAAGTTGAGTGGAACCTTCCGAGGCAAGTATCGTAATTTTTCAACCCAAATCGAGCCGATGGTCGTTTACAGGGGCATTCCAAAGAGTGGACGCCTAAGTCGGCAATTTCCTAAGGCCTCGCTCTACCCTCGGGGGACACCGTCGCTGACATCTTTAAAACCCAAAGTCACGTGACAACGAGAGCCCTCCCCGTCGTTGGGCAATCGATTTCGCATCGAAACTTTTACTCATTCGTCGGTCCCACCCTCCGAGGGCTGGCTAAAGCTTATAAATTTGAGGCGACCGAGTCTCAAGCGGCTCTTCTCTTTACCCGCCAACTAGGCTACCAACCGACGAAGGCACAACTCGATAAGAAACAGCTGCAAGAAGAGCAGAGCTTGTTGACTAAAATCTCCTCCCCCTCACTTTATCGCTAGGCAAGCGATACCGATAATGACCAAAGGCATCGCTATTTATACAGCCCTAGTAGCTTCGACGTGGTGGCCACCCTAGTCCTACCATAACCAAGTCGACGGTGGCCACAGTGTTGACGCGAGTATCCTATTAAATTCCACCATTTATGAAAACAAACGATTCCCCTTTCCCCCACGTTCTACCGTGACAAAAAGTGTCCAATTTGTCGTACATTTTTTTGTAAATAAGAAAAAAACCCTGTTGGCAAGTTTAGATGTTTCCGCCGAGGACCACACTTTTCTTTTACCCTTTACAATAAATAAAAACACTAACTCGTGAAGACACCATTAAGGTGCGCCAATTAAATTCCAGCTTCCCTACTCCCGTTCTTTTTCCCTTCCACCGGTTCTTTTATTTGTCACCCACCGAAATGCCTGTCGTCGCCTACGGGTTGGCTATTTCCTCCGCCTCAATAATTATAAGTGAAGAAATTAGAAAAGTCGTTAACGCGACAACAACCCGAGAGCGTGGAAACGACCTCGACGTAATAACACAAAACAACCAACTGGTGAATGAAACGACAGTGGGACACGCACAGTTCAAGGTCTACTTCGACAACTACGGCACCAGAAGTCAGCCCGTCATTGTGGAACAACACAAACTTGTTCCTTTCCAACAGGGTAGGTTTTTCAAAAACTTACGTAGGGTGACGTTGTTTAAACTGCCAAACGTCACCCTTGTCAAAGTGTCACCCCACAAAGCCTCCCAGCACAAACGCAACCATTTTTCCAAATTCATCAACAACGTGGCCACCAAAACAAAAATCTACAATACCATGTCACCAACGAACAAAAATTTCAATGACCATTTAAAATCGAGAAAGAAAAGATTGAGTGATTCATTTAACAGGAACCCCTTCCTCGTTTCCAAGTATCATTTCTCGTCGATAACGTCATGACGACAGAATGAGCGAGCGAGCGAGAAGAAAGTGGGAGAGGAAGAAAGTGTTGTTCCGAGAAATCCGATTTGTAAGAGAAGATGAGAAAGTCGATTAAAATTCCCAATGAAAAGCCGTCGCCGCAAAACGCCCTCTTGTCCGAACGAGTCGTTTGGACAAATGAAAACCATTTCGCTCTTTTATTCCTTACACACCTCTCGCGCTCTCTTTCGTGCGTCTCATTGAAACCAACCATTTTTAATTAAGTAGCTCCAATTTAATCCAAGCAAGACTCACACTCGACGACTAACCAATTCCACTTTGACGGTCGAATGACTCTTTCAATCCAACGCTTAAGTAACACGAACAACTGTTGGTTAAGTTAAGAATATACCCAATAATCTACTGCAGTAGTTTTTAAAACCGCCCAACCCCCACTTATCAACTCTTGCCAATTCCAGTAGTCATTTTCTCAACTGTCTACTTGAACATAACGCTATAAACATGTTTTCTTTCTTTAACGCAGACACTACGTTGGTTGACAAAGAAAATACATGCCAAGGGGCAGTGACTGTCCCTTTGGGCACCACCGTCGGTCGGTCGGTGTCTTTTCGTGCTATTTCAGGTGACTGCCACCGCCAGCACTGATGGAACGCGACAGCTCCCAACCAACTTGTTCACGATTTTCTTTATGTGACAAAGAAAATAAAGCGAAAGAGAAAAGAAATACACACACAAAAGTGGCAGCCAAGTTTTGATTCTTTTCGCCCGTTGAAAACCGGATTACCTCGCGTTAATCGTGAAAAACGACTTTACTTCGGGTAAAAAAATCAAATCCAATTTTTTTTTTAAAAAAATAAGTTTTTCTTAGAAAAAAAAGAAAAAGATTTAAACAGAAAGAAACTCGAACTCGCGAATGAAGAAAAAGACCCCCCCCCCTTTTAACATCTATTTTGACACCCTTATCTTTTCATAAACCGTTACGAGTTAAAGTAAATAGTTGAGAAAATCGTTTTCAGGCAAGTTTCGTAAGTACAAACCAATAAATTTAAGTTGTCCCCTCGTCGGTCCAATGGTCCTTCATTTGCATTTCGCCGTCGACGACATTTAAAAATGATCGCCGACTCGTCACAAGTGACAATCCTTTTTCGCGAAAATCGGATAAAGGAAAATGTCGGGTTGTCACACTTTGCATGGTATTCGCCAGCTTCATCTTCCGGAAAGAAAAGGTCACCGAGTTCGTTCTTTCTTTCTTTCCCGTTTGTCTGCCGCTGCTGCTGCGACACTGTGTAGTAAACGACTCATTTCCATTATCGGATTCCAATGACAAAATAGCCACCACGGTCGGAAAGCTGAAGCCAACTTACTTTTTAAATACTATGTAAATGGCCATTGTGCAAATGAAGTCACACTTGTTGTCATTAGTTTGATATTAATAATTCCCAACGCTGAAAATGACCTCACGCCGCCGCACCAAACATCGCTTCTTTTTGAAATAAAACTGAAAAAAAAACACACAACTCCAATGGTCTGTTTGTCAGGCAGGCAGCGTTGGTGGAGAAATGTAACACCGAGGAATAAGGTTACCCTACGACGACGACGTCGAATTTCACCAATTATACAAAGTTGTTCCCGAGATTGGGAAAGAAAACCCCCGAAACGAATAAAAGCAATCTGTGGCCGTGAGAATCGAGTCGCTGTGCGTGCCAAGAAAAAATAAATGTTAAATGAGGAAAAGGAGAAAAAAAGGGAGCACGTCATGTAAAGGTATCCCAGTAATAATAGTTGGCCAGCGCCATTCCATTTCGTTGTTCAATCCTTAATACGATCGGTGCTGTGCTGACTGTTGTTGCTAAAGCTGATTAGGTTTGCAAACGGTGTAGGAATGACAAGAAACAAAATAATAAAAACGAAAACCTGAGCTGCGAACGTTAATTTCCATTCCCTCGTTCGTTTCCTCCATGACAGGGGCACCAAAAAAATTATATAATAATAATCGTCTTCGATTCGAGAAATCTATTCCAACTTTTACACTCTCGACGTCTTATAAACCAATAAGCATGTTTGCAAACTTAACACTTTCTAGTTTCTACCTTTTCTCTTATTCCGTGGTATTCAGGTTGTTGACAAACAGAGCAAAACATGTCAACACCTTAAAATCTCCCATACAAGTCCTGTAACCTTAAATCTCGAAAAAATTCCTTTCCTACCGTTTTCACTAAAAATGACCTTATAAAGGATGATCTAAACATCACACCCTTGATGAACTTTGATAGTTCACGGCATAATAGATGAAGCATCGCATAAAGTTGATGAACACAAATCATGCCTATAAAATATTTTATACATTTTTTATGCTCAACTAATTTTTTTCATCCCTAAACAATCTTTTAAAAAAACAGAACACGTTTTTCTTTATACATTTAAATAATCCTACAAATGACTCTACAAAAACATCGATTAAGTGATAGGTGAACTTTTATCCTACCTGTTCATAATGCCTATTGGCGCCTATGTTGAGTCACCCTGTATAACCTTCAGAAAGTACTTTTATCCCACTTTTAACAACAATGCACCTCGACTTTCGCTGAATTGACCACCAAAGCCGATAGAGGCAACAACGTCAAATAATAAACAAAATTGGTATCGTGCTTTTGTCTTGGGAATGTTCTTACCTGTGTCAGTCGATCCGAAAAATGGTCGTTGGTGAAGCCAACAGCAGCGACACAAAGAGCGAATCCTAACAACGAGGTCACCACGACGAGTTCACGCCAGTATACATACAACACCTTGCTCGTATCCCACTTAACTGTTGCTCGTCGCCATCATCGTCATCCTGTGTATTATTGACCCCACCCAGAGGCCATCTCCCATCGACAACCATCACGACGACCACCTTTCACCATCATTACCATCCACCACCACCACCACCACACGCGGTAGGTGCGTGTTACGCTTCGCGATCATTTTCTAACGACTCGAGGAAGTTTGGTCACCAACTGGCACACCACCACTCCAAATAGTAATGACAGGCGGGGGAGCAAAGAAAATCTACCACGACACTCGCCGACTACCAAGTCACCACCCGAGAGAGAGCGGTTCCTATTCAAAAGAAGGGTCGGATCCACTTTGGTAGCCGAGGGAGTGTAAATCCTAAGCATTTAAAAAAGAAAGATCCATGTATACAACACGACTTGTACTTTGGACATTCGAGAAGAGGAACCGGAATCCCAACCCCACCGGTGAAGTTCAAACGACTTGTTAGGGACAAAAAAATAATCAACGTCTTCAACCGAAACAAGTAGCTCCTCCTCTTTTACTTTGACGAACATTCCCGGAAGAAACGAAAACATTAGAAAAGAAATTATTCTCATAAAATTCCAAAAGACCACGGCCCTTTTCCTCATTTTTTTTTATCATCACGAATGACCAATCGTTCCGGTGTCGCGAGCCACTTGACTCCACCCTCTCCTACGCGTACACTAAACCGACTTACGATTAGTAATCGATGAAAGAAAAAAAAAATAGAAAATCGAAAAAGGAAATGGCTCATCGACCTCGACAAAAGTAGTCGATGGGTTCGAAAAGAATACCCGACAAAAGAACTCAGCGGTGTACCGTCTTTTTCCATTTGACTAATGGAACCCAACGACAAAATCAAAATCAGCCCAAAACAAGGGGACGACGACCAACAATGGCAACTTAAGCGACAGGAAACTCCTTTTATCTAGATCACAAAACCGGTACAACAATTTAAAAAAACAAAAAAACACGTTAACACGGGAATTTAACCTAAAAATGAGTAGAGATGCGTCGTCGCAGAGCCCATCCCATCAACAACGACCACCACCCTCTGGTCGACCCATCCCATGACACGAACATCTTGCGTTGTGTAAGACACCATCCATCTTGACACAACGTTCAGCTCAGCGGTTTCAACACCCACACCAAGATGGTGAAGACACTCCCCATAGGCAACAGTGTTCCGTCATATCTTCCGTGCCGTGGAATGATTCAAGTCGTAATGAATGAAACCAAACAATGAACGTTTCGGAATGACTAAATAGGGTTTTAAGCCTCGTTTATTTAACCATGTTCACGAATGAGCTTAATCTAAAAAATAAAGGTTGTCAACAGAGAAATACGAAAAGAGAATAAAAAAAACAAAAAAATTTGGAGCTTTTCCAACACATCTTTCTTTCTACTACGTAAAATCGTGTTAAAACAAATGGTAAAACAAACAAACGATATGGCACGTTTGATTTGTTCACCAGCTGACACCCAAGACATCTGGTTCTAGAAAGAAACTATCGAGTCTAGACGATGAACGCTTTGACGCTATATCTATAATATAGATGCCTTTTCAAGACGCTTGTCCCACCTGCTGGGATGTCACCACCTCGTGGCCGTAGGTCTACCTACCCACGCTTCTAGGACATTACTAATTGCATACGGTACGTCCACGGTGAAGCGTGCGAACCCTGTTCGCCAGGGTGGACGTTTAAGCAACGAAGCGAAGCACCATCGTGAACAAGATGTTCCCATAGGAAAGTTCCCTTCATCATCATCGTCAAACAGGAAATAACAAGTAAAACCTTTTTATTGTTTCGGACTAAAACATGACGTGAACTACCCTCCGTTGAGCCAATTCATCTCGCGTCTCCTCTGGCGACATCAAATTGCCTATCGATAGAGTACCGTTCGCTAACAAAATAAATTAAGAAAAAAACAGCAGTTAACTTAATCAACCTCTTTCGTGATACGAAGGCCAAGTTTCTAGTTCCTCTGTAATTTTTAAAAAAAATGAAAAGGATGTCGTCGTCGTCGTCGTCTTTAAGTTCGTTATCTTCGGAACAACTTTCAACTTTCCTCGTAACAAACCTCACTCAAAAAAAAAATAATTTGAAAGAAAATCACCATCATCTTGGTTCGATCAAGCAAAGTGTCTCTTCCCAGCAAATGCAAACAAGCGAGCGAAGGATCAATAAAGGTACGGAACATCGACCACGGACAAAAAAGAAGGGGAACCAGAAGAAGAAAGAGGATAGATCACCTTCTTCTACAGTCTACAGTTCCACTATCTGATTTCGTTCTCCTGGGGGCAAAAATAGAGGATGAAGACAAATTTCCAACTCTTCGCACGCGCACCACCCACACGAAACGTCAAACTCGAAGTTCCCCCCCCCCCTCCTCTCCAAGCTAAACCGAGCCTATCGCCTAGTTACTCACCGAGAGAAAAAAAATAAGACACTTTCACCAAACCAACCCGTCGATCATTTTACTATATTATAATAACGATAACAAGAGTGGAAAATGATAATAGTACATTCGCGTTTTACCTCCACGCACCATCTCGTCCATTTTCTTAGCGCGTGATCTTCACTCCCACCCATTAGCATAGACAGACACCCCCCCCCCCTCTGCCATCCTTCAACCCAAATGGTTGGTGAGAAACGGACTACACCCGACAATTCCCACTTCTTGTTTTGTTCTTTTTTGTGCCTGCCCTATAAAAAAGGGTTTCTTGTGACGTCAGGGAATTCCTGAGACGACGCTCGTTAGGCATTCCACTCGGACGAAATGATTTTATTATTATTTTTTTCTTCAATTTAGATCTACTTTTCGTCTTCCATCATCTCGGCAAAGATAAATGGCAACACGAACAACGATCGGTGTGTGTTTTTTTTTCTCTCACCACAATTCGATTCCGAGATGAATCAGGTTCTTTGCGAGAGAAAGAGAAAAAGGAATGAAAGCCAATTCATTCATTCATTCCATCATCTTTCATGTCTCCAAAAAGAAAGTGATGAAAAAAAAACACAACCCTGGGATTTCTTACCCCTGACGAAAACTAAAATGATGTATAAAAAACGAAACGGTTTTTGTTGATAGAATAACAAAACACGACATCTATCATGGAGTGATTTTACTTCTCCACTAATAGATGAAAAGAAATCTATTTCAACCACCCACCATTCCTTTATTATAGTAAAAACATGGGAATTCCCAAACAAACCTCGACTCCCCTCCCTCAAAGCACCTTGCTCGAAAGCGAGTATGAAGAGGTTCCCGTGAGCGCCGCCTGAATTTTCATAGATTCACGAAGACCACTCAATGTTAAATTTGGCTTATTTCAACTTAAATGTTGAAAAGCGATAAAACTTGTACATTTAACAACTTGTTTTTCTTTTTCTACACCGTCAGTAATACAACGTTAATAATACTTTTTTTTATAATATAGGCTGTTTTCGATCGTAACTCTAGCACGCTACTGGTGGTGGTGAAGTGAAGCACCAACTGTATAGCGCTGTCGGTCGACTACTACTCATTTTAACGTATGTACAGTATATAAATATATATCGTTCTATTTATAACAATGCTGTAATTTGACTATACAAAATCTGTACCTGTTAACCTGTTAACTGTAACACTATGAAACAGCCTTAACCAAAAACCAACTTCACGTGTCAATTTCTTCGAAATAGCACGACATGAATCCGTCAAAATTTAACAGAATAAAATAATCCACAAGCTATGTCAATGTTCGAAATTTCAGCTCTGTAGGTCATCGGAAACCTACCAAAAACCAGCTCAAACAAATCCAAGCGTCATCCCCGCCGAGCGAAGTTAAATAAAAAGTTGTCCGCGTAAAAAGAGAGAGTGAGTTCAGTTCAATTCAAATTGTTTATTTTCATTAAGATTACAATGGTATAACAAAAAAATAATAATAATAATAATAATAATAATAATATTTTTTTTAAAACAAAATAAAAGTAGTTAGAAGTGATTATGCTAATGGTTTGAGAAACCAAACGAGAAGGGGGGGGGGGGGCAGATTAAAAACTAATCCAATCCAACATTGAATTTTGCAGAAATTTCAGACAGTTAAGTAATAATCGTGAAAGGTGTTATGGATTTAGCTTAAAAGTAAACGTAGGTCTGTGTCGGATGGATAACCCAAACTAACAGGCAACATGATACAGACAATGACGGAATAATTCTCTTTATACACAACTTGATCGAGTCATTCTGTTTTATTGTATGCGTTGTCATAAGGACGTGGTGGCCTAAAAAAAATTGACGTTGGCAAGAAGAAGAAGATTGGCAAACGAGTCGAGTTGGAATTGGAAAGATGATCTTCATCGCACCCAACTTAATCTCCTCAATTCTTATACTAATATATTCGAAATGGATTCGTCAGAGAGAGCTTTCCCAACACAGACAACACTTTTGCCGCAGGCGGCTACGGTGGTATTGGTGCTGATGCAGCCACTCCACCCCCTCCCCCCCCCTTCTTTCCCCAATAAATTTCCATTCATTCATTCATCTTCTCTTTTCGGCGATGTCGTCGTGTGCGATGCAATTTATTCCATTTTCCTAAGAAAATTGAAATTATCACTTTCATAAATAGGAATGACTTAATTGAAACTCCGGTGGCATCTGCTAATTAAAGTCGCCGCGAGGTGAAGCGGCAACGATCCCTCAGGCTCTTCCTCCTCTTCGTTCAACTTTTCCCCCTTTTTATCAATTTTTTATCCCTCATCTTTTACAACCCTCTTCTCAAACGATAAAAAAAATGAAAACTTTCGACTCGATGATAATTTTTCGCGGAGATCGTTTCTGTGTCTCATTCCCAAACTCTCAAACCGAGACCAACCAATTCATAACTTTATAAAAAGCTTCAACCTCACGTTTAGTTTATCCCATTAAACAGTCCCACTCCCCCCAATTTTATAATTGAAACTTTCATCGAATGATGCAGTAATTACGAAACACGTTTCATGAAAACCTAAGTGACAAGGAAATTCCTCTTTCCCATCAAGATCCAGTATACTTTCAAAACCCCCATAAAAAGCGAACCATTTATTTTGTTTTTTGCTTCTTCTTGTTTGCCTATTCGAGGGGCTAGGAATGACTCATGGAACGAGAGAAAAAAGGTATTTCTGGTTCAATGACCACCTGGATTCGGAAAAAGGGCAATAAAGGTGAAGAAGACCAAAAAGAAAGATAGGAAGAAAAAACCGGAGCGAGACACAAGAAGTCCAAAAGAGAACGAGTTAATGAAGTTCTGTCCGCCTCCACACGCTTTTCATTCCACTTTATACCAACCAGCAAAGGCACGCGTGGGCCACCCTTTCCTCTTACGACACACACACACACACACACACACACGAGCGAACCATCGCTACACAGAACAGGCTACTTGCAAAACCCAGTTCGCGTTTCCAATAATCAGCCCATCGATCTATCGGTGAAATAAAACACGCCAACCGTCGTTCTCAACCGCGTACATTTTAGTTCACAAAAATACAGTCGTATTAGCGGTGTAACAGGAAGACATCTTTCTTCATCGCGAAGTGAAAGACTTTTGCTTCTTTTTTTTTGGTATAGTATTTTTCAGAGGAGGAGGGGATAAAATAAAAAGTTTGGTGTATTTGCTTCCCTACTGGGAAGAAGCCAGTGGGACAGTGAGAAGGGAGTGGGGTTTCAATTTCGAGAGCGTGAGATAAAGACGCCTACCAGATGAGACCCATATGGTAATCCTCCTCTCCTTCTCCACATCTTCGGTCGATGGGAAAACGTAACCCAGGGACCATTGACAAATTTATTTACCAACCAACCCAACCGAGGGACCCAAAGAAAAAGAAAAATGGCCAATGTCAAAGCATCAACTTACCACCCGCACCAACCGAAGGTTACTTTTACTTTTAAACATCACCGACTCGGTGGTGGTACTACGAGTGGCAAATGCTCTTTTGCAGCGCTGCGTTTCATCACAGCATTAGTGGCAACAAAAAAAAAAGTTAATGTAAAAAAACAGTGTCCCAAACTTCTCCATTACAATCAACCAACTCCTAAAAGAAAAGTATAATACAAGAGTTCACCCACCCGCACTAACTAATTTGGCATGGTGGGCAACAACAACTACTACTTTTTCTCGTCGCTCTCCCCCCCCCTTTTTTCGTCTCGACTCACCAACTGACCACCCTTCATCACCACCCCCGCTTCCAATTTTTCTCTTTTTTTTTCGCTCTCGGTCACGTTTTTCGCGAGACGTGTCCGTTTCCGCTGACGCAAATTGCAATTCAGCACTTCCGTTTTCAAAGAGTTACTTCCTGTAAGAACCTCGGAATAGAACCCACCCTCTTGGGGCTGTATTTCACGGCGATAACTCACCAAGGACGAGCGTACCAAGTTGTGCGTTTACTTCATCGCTAACCGATACGTTTTCCACCTGGCGCAAACAACCTACAACACCGCGACGATCCATTGGTTGTATCCTACCTACACGATACAATTCGTACTGCACACACGACGATACACGTATTCTACATTTCAATACGTACTCTATACGTCCTTTATACTGTATAGGCTAATCGCATCGTCATCATCACCTATCGACGATGGAATCAATTCTCATAATGAAATTCTCCGTAGTGAAATACAATATCGAGTTTCATACGCACTTTCTGCATCGGAGTAGCGGACTCATCGTTCAGATCACGTGATGTGTCATACCTTTACAGTTGACACAAATCCATCGTTCCTCCATAGACACCTTATCATTATCAATAACCCATGAAATTCTTACCCCTAGTGAACCAGAGGTTGCACCGTAGCACGTCGTAGTACCCTTCGAGCCGCGTTTCTTTTTCAACGCACGAGAAAAACGCATCATGCATGATGAGAAAAAAAGATCTTATAAAACCGCACTTTGTGAGGGTGGAAAAAAAAAACAAACATTTGACGCACACGCACAAAAGAATGAGCGAAACTATTTTTCGAAAAGATGAAAACTTTTGGCACCGACGAAGAAAGCGGAAAAAAAAACTACGGAAGAAAAAAAAAAGTCCATAGTAACAAAATGGGAGTAACATCCGGGAATCTTCCTTCACCCGAGTGAACCCTTTTCTATTATTTTAAAATAATAAAGAAATTGTCATTTTCATTTCTTTTCCGACGGCGGCCCTTCGACGAGCGCCCCAGCATTGTCTTAGGTTGACCTTCGCTCAAAAGAAAAACTAATTCGATGTCGTTTTTAAAATCATATCGATTGAAAAGGCACTATTTCGTTTTTTTATCAATCAGCGAGACAAATTTCATTCATAAAACAACGCAAAGAATTTCAATCTCTATCTTGCTGTAAAATGAACTTGTACCATAATAATACAAATTCGTGAACAGGAATAGCATCCCCAGCTCTCTTTTGGCTAATCGACCATCTAGATGACAAAACTATCCTATGATACGATCGAACGACAAGATGTACAGGGTGTCTCAAACGTAATGATGAAATTCAATAAAAACCAGCCTTTTTCGCGCGCATTTTACAAAAATATAGCTCATCGAATGGCGTCTTCATTAAATAAGAAACACCTTAATTGGTACTTTTCCATTGTTTACGTACGATTCAGTAAAAAAAAAAAATGCTACCATCTTATGCAACACGATGTTGGGTGGGGTCACCCTGTATCAGCGTCTAGTCTACTTTCTATCAGGTCACCCATCCAGTTCACACAGGGGTTATCCTTCCTTTGACAGAAAAAACACCATGAAAAAAGCGTCTGAACTTTATTCGTGATCCGATAAAACAAAACAACTACAATGACAAGGTGCCCATAGGACACAGAACAAGCGTCTTCACAACCATTAAAGTTCGGATTGCATAAAAAATCGACACATTCTACACCTACCCTATTTAATGTTAAAAAACAAACACCCACCACACCAACTGATGGTGGCAACGCAAGGTCGTAAAAGTTGAACAAAAAAATTCGGTTTTTTTTCTCTTTCATTTATTTATTTCCTTCGCTTAGGATTCCAGGTGGATTTCGGTCACCTCCATTTTCTTCCTTTTTTTTACGTGTTCGTCGACCTTGAAACCAGAAGATGGATCAACAAGACGAAGAAAAAAAAAAGAACGACCAAAAAGAAATAAAAAAGAAGTCAGCAAGATGGATCCCTCTTCTTCGTTCTCAACGAAATTAACTTCTTTTTTTTCCTTTATGTTTGTTTTAATGTCGACCAAAAAGTCACCTTATAACGGACGACATTCCAGAAAAACGATTGCAAAAGCTGCACCAAAAGCGCAACTCAATAAAATAGGAAGGAAACTATTTATTTCTCTCATCCAACTACACCGTTCATTGAACTCGAGGTAAAGCCAGGTCTGTTCGAAACACACACCATGAGCTGCCTTATCCAACCCACTTCTTTCCGAGGCGGATTTAATTCTTTTAATGAACGATTAAATCATTATTATATGTAATGATGGTGATCATCATCGAGCCCAACGTTTTCTTCCTCCTCCTCTTTTCTTAGCCACAACAGCAGCAGCAGCAGCAGCAGCCTTGTCTTAATGAGCTTTCTTTTGTCGAGCGCTTTTATCAGCAACAAAATAGAAATAAAGCGCTCGCCGCCATCTGTTCTCATTCATCATCAGCCCGCGATGCATGGCGTATACCAATACCAATAAACAACAACAACTACCAGACTAGCTAATGAAGTATAAAGTCGACCCCCACATCATCATCGATCATCAACATCGGAACTTGACTCAAGGGGTTAATAAAAAGAACCCAACCAACTCACGTACAACCCATTTAAAAAGACATCATAAAAAAAGTCACTTAAAAGCTGAACCCAACTTGACAAAGTTTCAAGTACTCGGCTTTAATTTAAAAAGAAGCGTCCGTTTATTCGCGAATGGTACGTTTCATTTAACTCATCCCATAAAACAGATCGAGTGGGGCTAATTCAAACGGGGCATAGTATTAAAAGCGTTTTGTACGAAACTCGCACCTCGCCAACAACCCCTTGTTAAGCTAACGCACTTTTTGTCGTGAGAAAACAATAAACGCCATTCGTGTCGTTAGTCATGCTGCTTTTTTGTTTTGTTTTTATGCCTCTAACGAATCCATTTCTAGATCGCTCCAAGTTCCACTTGGCCATGAAAAAAAAAACAACAACTGGTCACCGTGACCTTTATACGATTTTTCAACGGCTTCCTTCGGAGAAAAATAAATTCTTCGAGGTTTATTCCTATTAATACCGATCGCCGTGTTATGTCAATGTCAAGTCCTAGTGCCTGTGAGGTACCATTCCACTTTTATTTTAGTTTTTATACACACAGCTCTATTGACTTTTTTCGCGCAGACGTCCAACTTCCGTTACATTTAATTGAACTTCGTACTCATTTTACTAACCTATCATTAGGACGCAAACTACCCATTTTCGCTGAGGTTACAGACCTCCGTTGACTCCTCCTCCTCCGTCATTTTATTCCAATCCAAGTTGGAGAGAATTCGAAACTTGCCATTTTTGAAATATAAAAATTGTGAAAACGCAGCGAAAAGTGGAAAACGAGTTCTTCGCTTGCCAAAACAGAGAGAATTTCGCGCATTTTTATCCCCGACGCCAAAATCTTTACTAAAAGCACTCGTCACGAAACAAAGTGGAAGACACAGCGAAACAAGCTCTTCTCGCGCTATGCTATCTATCACCACTTCTTCGACCAACTTTGTGATGACATCAGCGAATCGCGCGCAGAATTTTCAATAAGAAAGAAACAAAAAAGGAAAGATCAGGACCGAGTTAGCCAACAAAGAAGGGGTCGTTACTTGGAAGAAAACTCTTTATCACTCACCAGCCAAAGTGACTCGCCTACGAGTCTCTCTCTTTATACCCCTCGCATCGCGACTGTCAAAAGGCGTTCGACACGAGCGATTCGGCAGCTGCCGGGCCACACCTCGCTCGCTCGACGGTTGCACCTGCCCCACGGACCCATCCCGAAGGACAAAAGCGCAACTCGAGAAAGAAAAAAACAACACCAACAACTTACTGCTACTACTGCTCTTGAACTGAACATGGTAGACGTGCGATCCGATGATCTTGTTGTAGATCCGGGCTGCCATGCGCTGATCTCGCGATTTTCCAATAACAACAACACCTCCACCGCACCACCACCGTGACACTTCTACTTCTACTCACTACTACTACGCGTGGTGTCACTCAGTGTGTCAACATGTGGTGGTGCCCTTCACGAGCCGTGATGAGTTTGTGAGTAGACGTTGGGAGGAGGAGGGAGCAGCGAGCGTTTTCTTCAACTCCGAAAGCGACTGCGCTCTCGTTTGTTGTTGTCACGGAAACGACACCGACAGCGGCACCCGGTGGCAACTTTCTTAAGCCAACAACATAACATAACCCACCATTTCATCCTTGTTGTACGAGTAGGCTACTTTACTTACTATGTGAATTTTACATTTTTTCTCAATTGTCTTAACAACGCTTTGAGCTCCTCAAAGTGATTACAACATTGATAGGCGTCGTTTGCAAATAAACGCAACTTACTTTCTCAAGATAATCAACCACCAACAACAAACACACCGGCCTCGGGAAGACAGGTTCCAACTTACATAACAGACAAGAACGCATCTTAATCTCCACTCATTACATAAAACTTAAATCATTTTATAAACAACTTCCGTGTATAGAATAACTCCAAATGTGACCCGTGAATGACAAATGCACAAAACAAAGGCCGACCCAACCAATATTAATAGTTTTTATATACAGTGGAATCCGGTTATTACAATCACGGATAATGTTATCAATCGGCTATTGTTATCATCATCATCAGTCGACCCCAAAACATTCTTTAATGTTCTACATCCATCGTTTAATGTTATCAGCCTGTTGTTATTATTATTATGATTATTTTTTATTTATTTATAATTAAGACACTCAAATGAGTAAACAAATACAAAAAAACAACATACAAATATATAAAATCTAATTATTATTAATTGCAAAATCTGCCTCTGCCTCCTCCTCACCAGTTATGTTTCTATAGAAACAACCGAAACGAAACGAAATAAATACTCTAACTGTAATAACGAATATTAAGTTGAATGGATAAATAACTGTAACGATTATTGTGACAGCAATATGAGATATGACAGACAACATGAGCAATATGACAACAATGAAGAATCTTTCCGTCATTTTTGACGGGCTATTTACTAGTCAATCAATAATTTTTTTTAAAAATGTTTAAACTCAAAAATACAGTTAGAATGAAGACATGTAAACGGTAATTTTCTAATAAATATTGGCAACAGATTCCATAATTCAATTGAATTAAAGGGAAATCTCCCTGTGGCAATATATGAGAGACATTTAAAATTTGAATAGTATAAAAAAAAATATTGTTTATTATAAAAAAGCACTAGTCACAAAGTGATCATAATAACAGGATTTCACTGTATTAAAAAAACTAGTTAAAAGACTGTTAAGTGTATATAATTATGCACGGTACACCTATTAACCAAACCCATGCTTTGTTTGGTGAACCCAACATTCGCTGGTCCGCTTATTCGTGATTAGATTAGCCAATGGCATAAAGTCCCTTTCCATTAGCGACCTAACTTCTCCTATTCGCGAGCTCCACCTAATGCACTGCTGCACTTGAATATTAAGTGTGCAGTTGCTTTAATTCTTTTCGGACGCGATGTTTGAATTAGACTAATCCCCTCCACCGTCCAATTGGTTCTCGCCTTTCAGAAATACCAGAAATCGAAAGCAAACTGTCTGGTGGAAAATAACTAGACCTCTAGGTGCGTAAGAAATAAAACCCACTCTCTCCCGAAAGAGATAGTCTAGATCACAAAGCACCCAATGGGGGTTTCTGGCCTTCCAAAAACAACACGTACGTACACTCATTCTATCTCGTCAAGTGTCTTTGCTGGCCACCACTTTGAGGTAAGCACGAAATGAGAAAAACCCAGCAGCAGCAAAGGTAGTCGATTTTCCCCAAGGGACGCATTGGCATCTCGACATGGACATTCGGTTAAATCACGCAGCGTCGACAAATACGAGGGAAAGAATTGTCGTCATCATCATCCTTTAATAAAATAGCCCATTTCAAAGGATTTTCCCACCCCAGCTAGCTACGGATTGGCTCCAAGCTTTCAACTCATCACCATAGCTAGTTTATTTATACCCAACCACCCGCCACCCCCGCGTTTCCCCCATTCCTATCTATTTCTCGTTCTCGAAAAATTTGTCTTCATCGCCGGAAAGCCTTTGAGACTTTTCGTGGAATTTCACTCCCGTACCTTTTTATCGTTGTGTCATAGTTGAAACGTTCCTTCCGAAGTGCCACTGCCACGAAAATCGTGACACAAAAAAAAAGTGGTATCATCTAATGGGCGTACAGAAGTACTATTTTCCACGTCATTTCGTTCTTCTTCCAAAACAGCGAAACAAACGAGGCGACGACGACGTTGACAGTTGACTCGTTATCCCGCTCAATTAGGCGAGTGATCGATTGGTTCTTCGCATCGAGTTCGTATTTCTGACGAGCGAAAACAAATCCCCCTCTCTCTCCCTACTCCTTGGCGCGAGCTAGTCGGCGACAACGCCTTTTAATTGTCTAATTTATTCCGATGCCACCTCTTCCATCAAACTACATCGCGGGAAACCCCCAAACCGCCCGATGCAACACGATCGACAAGTCCAAGATGCAACGACGCCCGAGTGACAAACTCGACGAGTTCAAACTTTTATCACCGGTGACGTCATACCCAAGCACTCAAAAAATGAGCTCACCTGCCTACCCAGGTGCGGAACGTTCCTTTTTTTGAAAAGAATCAAAAGGCCTGTGCTAGCAGCTGCGGGTCTATTCATTATCTCCCTTCTAACTTCATTGACGAGTGACCATTAAAACGTACGAAAAACGAGTGTTAGAGAAAGAGGGAGGAAGGATAAGCTCATGGCGAGATAGCGAACGCTATTATAGAGTGAAAACGAGGATACTAAAGGTGACCGCGTCCGTGGTGTGAGGCGAAGGTGAAGAAGAAGAAGAAGAAGAAGAAGAGATAATTACCACAGCAACAGAGTGTCTCGGCGCTTTTCTTCCACCCCCGCGTATAATTACCCGGCAGAAAGAGGGCGCTGCAGCCGAGTTGAAACGTCAGGCAACCTTAGTGGATGGCGACAGGTGCAAATAACGTTTAGCGCCAGGCGAAGGAAATTATCCGAATTGAAACGGATGCCCCTGGGAAAGGCACGAGAAGAAGAAGAAGAAGAAGAAGAAGAAGGAAACAACACACTATCGAAGAACCAACAACACCAACTCTAGGCCTACTAACAACTACCCTAACATTTCACGCTTTTTCTTCCGATAAAAAAACAACAAAAACTAACGGGAAATACATATATATAAAAAAACCCACTTTGGTTTACCACCACCTACTCAGCAAGCAGGTGCAGTCGTCGTGGCGTGCCAATGAGTCTCGACATTCTCGAGAGAAAGAGAGACAATGAAATACGATATTACAATTCGTTGGTGACAAAATAAAATTTCAAAAACAAATTTGGAACGAAACGCTCGATCGATGGACTTTTCCAACCTAAACTAAATTTCATTCCTTAAGGCCGTTGCACTTTTCAGTTACCTCGACAAATAAAAAAAACAAAAAAACTCAACTTGTCGTCGGAGATTTTATAAATTTTTTTGCGGCAATAGCGAACGCTTTATGAAATCTTGTCAAAAAGTTGTCACGACGAGATTGTCAATAAAAGTTCTTAGTGACCGTCATCTGCTGACTTCACCTCACGGTATTTTTTTTTCCAACACGCAAACAAGTAGTAAAAAACATTTTTACATTCCACAAGCTGGATCTCGTTGAGAACGAATCTCAAGTAAACGCGAAAATAAAAAATAGATAAAAAGAAGAGGAGAAAACTCGAAATTTACCGCTTGGAAGTTCTCAACATTGCTACGACCAAAACGCAATAGAAACGACGAAAAAGATGACAAAAAAAAGTCACGGTGAAAATTGTAGCCAAGTTGGAAAGCGTCGCTGGATGGAAGTTGAGGAGGAGGAGGAGGAGGACACTAGTGCCATCCATTCCCAGAGGTCCCTTCTCGTTCACGCGCACTTCCCATTTCTACGCTCCAACGACTCGCACTACTCGTAGCGCTATATCGCCAAATGGCGACGAGGGAAAAGTCCCCCTTCCGTCACGCCAAAGGTGTCAAAGACAAGTTTGGTGACGCCAATAGGACTTCCCTACCAACCATGTCCCATTCACCCTAACGTCTTCGCTTGGCTAATGTCCAGCTGGCAATTTGAGACGCTGCAAGAGTCAAAGACACTCGAAAAATCTAAGAAAAAAAAGGCAATCACCATCGATACACCTACTGCCAACTTTGAACAGCAACGACCCCGAATCACGTTGGTTAGACCTTGGGTTAAGACATTCATCGACTATCCTACACGATATAAAAAGACGATGCTATGCCAATCTCATTCAGTTAACCACACATCATGAGAAAATTTCCATTTCTTCGCAGTTTTACTTACATCGATATCAATTTCATCTGATGTTTGAAGAAAATTTTTACAAATCTATGTACTTTGATTCTAAGGATCGTTTAATAATATAAAAAAAAATTAAAAACAGGATTTGGCGTTATTCCTTAATGATGTACATAACCTACGATGAATGTTGACACTTTCAAAATCATTAAGGTCCAATGAAAGTAAGTGCCGTACTATTCCATTTACAAGAACGCCATTTTTCCCAGGAAACAGTGGAGTTCACTCGAAATTGCGCTACGGGGAGCATCTTGTCCGTCCGTCCGTCCGTTATCTCCCCTATAACGTACGAAAAGAATAAGCGGGGGTGGAAAAGGGGGAAGAAATGTCGTCATGCAAGGAGCTCCAGCGGGAAATCTACACACCGGTTTTTTTTCTTTTCGTCCCCCAAATAAGAGACGGCGATTACGAGCGCGGATATTGGAAGTTCGGAGATGATTTAGAGGCGCGGTGGAGTCGGCATCGATAAATTACCAAGGCTGGGGCAGGTGAAACGGAGGAGGAGGAGGAGGAGGAGGAGAGTATCAAAAGAAGAAGAAGAAAAAAAAAATAACAGGAGGGGTTGTACGGTACATGGAAGAGCGCGCGACACGGTCGGAGGCAAACGACACCCAACCTCGGAAAGAAAAAAATCCGAAGGCGTTAAAAAATGGACCAAGTGCGAAGGAACGTGTCTCCGACAAACCCATCTCGTAGTACGTGGAATAGTCAACTTAGGCCTTGGCGGGATATAAAGAATGGTGGGAAAGGAGACTGAGTCACTCGGGTTTATAGCGTTTTACGAGTTTGGAAAACGTGGTGGCCAAGTCAAATGGCAAAGAAAAAGAAGAAACGCAAACGTCGCGTCGTCGATGAAAGAACGAAGAAAAAAAATCGCAACCTTCGCGACGAACTCGAAACTTTTCTTTGACTAAAGTTTAAAAAACCAAGTTGCAAGAAACACTTTTCGGAGGGGGGGAGGGAAACCCAATCTTTACAAAAGCACGATGCCATCAAACTTCACCTACTAGGGCGAATGTTTCCAAAGTTGCGTCTTATTGGGATTACAGTATTTATTTCATGAGAATGAGAAGAGAAAAGGCGTTCGTTCGTTTCACACGTGCAAAAGGGTATAAACACGTTTCACTTGAAAAGAAGGAGAAGAAAGTATACAACAGTAATAGACGATGACGTCGTTTTTCGGACTTGCATTATTTGAAACTCTTCAGACTATAATCATGTCGGTCCACCTACGCTGATGGATTTCCAAGTCCTAAAGCAGCGTTAACGAGGAAATGAAGAGAAGATGAAAAATGTGAAAAGCGAGGCGTCGAGTCAACAGAACCATTCATCTTTCATCACCGACACAGTTCGTCTCGTCCATACATCCATTCAACTAGCTACCCCCCTCTCACTAGGCAATAACTCGTTTTGACCTGCTAAGCTTATTAAAAAGAAATGCCAGGCAACATCAACGAATACGCTGCGAAAACCCAATTTCATTCGCGACTCGTAAAAACGACGAAATGTCTGCATTTTCTGTCGGAATAGCGAGTCGCGCAGTCCTTGTTTTGAGCCAACGAGGCTTTCAAAACCTGCCATTTTTGTTGTTGTTTTACGATGACATCCAATGACACCATGAGATGACTTTTCATTTGATCCGTAGAAAAAGAAAAAAAAAAGGCCAACGAAAAAAATTGGACGTTTGGCGCTTGTGGACTCCTCTTCTCTCGATTCATTCACCACGTGTTGACGTTTTTTTTCTCTTTCACGTTCTATTTCGGGCCATCGTTTCTTACTACCGTGCCATAAATTACGCTCCAAACAAAAGCCCTCTATTTACAAACAGTGTCGAAGAGGAAAAGACAACATCATCCCATTTTCTTTCCTTAAGAGGCCAAAGCCTTCTTTTCTCCAACAACTCCCGTCGCCAAATAGGTTTTTCGCGACAAAAGACAACCCTCGAGCGAGTTAAGAAAATTGGCTCCAAACCTATCGCCATAGTTCCTGCGCAGGAAGCGTCCTGTTTATGGTTCTTCATTTTCTATGACGTGGGTTATTAGTGAGGGGGGGGGGGTGAATTCATACCACCGGAAGTGGGTCTCTCTCTGGGTTGACATTTAGGATGCTCCTTCGACGTGATTGGAGATGATGTGTCACCGATAGGAAAAAAAAGAAGCAGCCAACGTACAAGAAAGTCGGATCCCTTTCTCGATGATGATGATGAAGCATGTGCTCGACGAGGGCCATTGTCTTTATTAAGATTAATGACTAGCGACCCATAAACGAGCGAGGAAACCAAATGACAAAGTTTTCCAGACCAATCACTGTCGTCAACTTTGATCCAACTTTCATGACTCTCTGAAGAAAAAAAAACAACAACAAACAAATTTTGTTGTCTCCTTCAGTCGTCGAGTTTTATTTGTCTCTTTTCCACTATCATAACGCTTTTCTAGTGAAAATAGGCATTTTTATTTGTTGCGATTTATCGACAGCTTTCATAATCGAATACCGTGACAAGGAGTGTCTTGCATCGATTCGATTCTCAAAGAAAAAGGGAGTGTCACAGTGTCAATACATACATCATCATAGCAGTAGGAATCTCAATTCCGCCTCCTCCATCGAGACGATAACGCGTTATCGCCCCGCTTCTTCCTGCATCAACCAACTTCTTCCAACTATTGACCTCGAACAAGGAATCGATCGACACTTCCATCTCTATAAACTCGCGCGGAACGTGTCAAATAATACGCCGCTGCCGCCGTTCCCATTTCTTTCCAACCTCTCACCCGGACGACGCTGTGGCGTGTCGTCGTCATCGACGTTGAAACATGTAACTAACTCGGACTCTGTATACACTGTCTGTACGTACGGCTAACTTAGCGTTTCATTAACAAGTTTTGCAAAGACCTACACGATGCACTATCCTATCACATAAAAAACAAAACAAAAGAAAGTGAGGAATTGTGGAGGGAAAAAAAAGCAAATCAAAAAACAACAACCCACCCCCGACAACTGGGTTCCAGATGTTCCGAAACGCTTCATTTCCCACTGGGCTCATCAACGACCAGCGCGCGCTACGAACCAGGCGCTTTTTTCCACCACCACAGTACACTCGCGATAATTATAAAACAAATTGCGGAACATTCAATATCAAGTTAAGAGTAAATAATAGCGCGTGCACACTTTCCGAGTCTTATTCGCACACGCGGCGAAGATTAAAGTCACCTTTTAAATAGAAAGTTAAACTTGGCCGAATCGACTAAATTCGGACGACCTCGCTTTGCGGTGGTTATTTTTTTTAAGCGTTCGTTTGCGCTTACAACTATAAACAACTTCACTCGACGTTTATCATACTACAAAAAAATAAAAGCAAATTTAAATCACCATCTTGACAAATAAAGGTCATCTACCGAAATGTGCGATCAACAACAATGACAACAGCTTCTTACGCAATCGACCGAACCCGCTTATGGGCTATTTTAATGAACAACACACAGCTTTTCAAACTCGTATAAAAAACTTATTCTACCACTGTCTACGCTTATCCATGTTTCAACACAAAGCATGACACAATTTTTACTGCATCTACAACTACTGTATTTTGCATTTTTAAATTTCACACTCCAAACACAGTGAGTGACCCATATGCCGGTACATATAAAATATCTGCATCTATCTATTGGCAACGCACCACGATTACGGAAAACAATAAATACGAATTCAACAATGATCACGTGTTGCGAGTCGCCGAATTTGAATTTCGGTGACATTATGAACAACATTTTTCCAATAGTAGATGATGAATCAAAAACGAGGCCCATTTAAATATTGATTATTGAGAAGTAAACTACTGTATAGCCTACAGTCAATACACAGGGTGTATTTACACTACACAAATTATCCGACACGTTTCAAATTTTTATAAAATAGATACTGAATCAGGTACTTACATACGGTTTGCTGTGTCTGATAAGAAAACTCAAAATTTTTTGGTGACTTGAGATTACCTTTACACGTACATTGATGCTAATGTGCTGTTTTATTATGAGTGTCCACCTGGAGAGTAGGCCTATCAACAGACACTGAATATTTTTCGCCAAGATATTCAAATTCTTGATACCTGGTACAAAGATAGACAAATGTGTCTTAATGACAAAAAGACCCAAACTCTCCACATTAACTTAGGAATACCTACCCATAGTAAGAAACTTCTTGGGGTAACATTTGATAACTCTTGGTTTCACCTTTCATTTACAGCTTCTTATTCAAAAATTAAGTTCCAAGATCTTTCTTCTAAAAAAAACTCAAAAGGATCCTCAACTCTCGTGTTTGCAGCCCTGATACAGTCACTAGTCAATTTTGAGATTCCCATCTGGAGTTCCTTCTAAAATTTTAGAATGACCAGACCTCGCCTCGGACTACCTACAATCGGTGTATTCGTACACTTTTTGGCCTGACTCTCTACCAGTCCATTACAGCCTATTGTGTCCAACACAACATTCCAACATTAATTATTAGTGCCAAAATTCGATCTCTTGCGTCGGCATTTCGTAGTGTTCAGCATCCCAACCATTTTATCATATGAAAAAATACCTGCTTGACAATATCGAGACCCGATCTACTCGTCACTACAAAATCCAACTTACCATCAATACGTCCACCTTTTTACATAAAAGGTTTCCATATGACTGTGTTGAACATTGGAACCTATGAACTGAGAAAATCCGTGTATGACTGTTCGAACCACAAATACATAAATAGCTGCATCCATTTTAATCAAAAGATTACTGATCATTATATGAATCATCAATAGCGATTCGCCCACCTTGCCTTGTTTTTTTTGTTTTTTGTTTTATCCATATGACGCATCAATTTTTAAAGTGTATTATTGACTAATCATTTATTTATTTTATTTTTATTGCACGGTCAAGGTGACCAAAAGGGAAAATTACAAACAAAAAGATAGAAACTTAGAAACTAGCAATACAAATTGCACATAATAAACATAAAGGTATACGGATTATACATATCTTACATAAGTGTATAATAATTTGTCAAATTTTTTCAAGTTAACATTGTTAAAGGGTTGCATGAAAGCCAGTCGTCGTATGCGATAAGGTAAAGAATTCCATTTTAAATAGATTTAAAAGATAATTAGAAATTTCATTTTAATTTTAAGTTGTTTCAATGTATTGTTTACCCTGTTAGGGTGCATTTTGATAAATAAATAAATAAATAAATTAACCAACATTTCAATATATCTCGTTATGAGCGCCGTTAGTGACGTGGACAATACCTGAGAGATATTCGATCTCTCCCTCAACAGCATTTTCGTTTTGACGGTCACCATGGCAGCTGTGAGCTGCAAACTCCAATGAGGGGGTCCCCGTCTTGCTGAAAAAGAACGTTTGCTGAAGATCTGCAACTTGCGGGACTACAAAGCCTTTTAACATATCGAGTTAATTGACGCAAGTTTGTTTTTTCAGCAAAAAAAAATTGGTCTATGATAGGTTTGTGCATGACCACACACTACACATTAACCTTGGAACTGTCTCTTTCGACTTCTAAAACGATCAGATATAGCAAACCATTGGTAATTATCTGATTTAGAATTTATTGTATAATAATTTGAAATGTGTCGAATGATTTGTGTACATCCTGTATAATTTTAAAATGGTGGTTGTCAATTTTGTCACTCGAGGAACAGCAAATGCTATTGTTTTTGACGAAAAGAGGCACAGTACAGTAATTAAATAACTGAACCCGAACGCTAAAGCTTCGTACACTCACGACTACAGAGATGCAAAAAGACCAACAAAAATCCATGTTTGCCTACTCGTTTTCTTTATACCATTCAGGACTGTTTTATAATAAATTAAAATTAAATTAAATTTGAGTACAACACCTAGCACTTCAACCACAAACAGTAGGTTCAGTTAGCATTGGTGCTGATGCTGCTGTTTGCCAAATTACACCGTTTCGTATAACAAAAAAAAATCTTGCAGTTCTATTCCACTTGCCCCCCCCCCGGATGTATTTCTTTTATTCATTTCAATCAGGATGTCGATTATTCTTAGCAGTCAATCGTGAGTGGGTAGCACCTCACATACTGTATGATATACATATATACGTGTATATAAAAATATAAAAAAAAGATACTTCCCATTCATCTAACACTTAGCCTGCCATTTTTCTTTTCTGTTCGATTAGTACAAAAGCGAGTTATTCGTCCCTAAAGAACAGTAGGAGTTTGGAACGGACAACTCATTTTGGACATAAAGTCATTTAAACCATCGAATGGGCGAGAACGAATCGACACCATTACTGTTTTACAATCTGCAATCAAGGCTAAGTGCTTCGGCAACGGCTTTCTAAATGGGTCCACGTGGAACGAGTGGAAGCACGGGAAAAAAATAGATAAATATATATATCTATATAAAAAAAAATAAAACCCTCAAAACAATCCACTGCTATAAAAACCTAATAAACGCCCTAAAGCTGCTTCAGCTCGGAAAAAAATGGCAGCCATTTGCCATCGTCTGGTGCCCTAGTTTCGAGCAGAAAATTATCGGTCTTTTCAATTCAATCACTCCCATTTTTTTAATATACTCGTCGTTTCATATCCCTCGTTAGAACAATCTTCTTCTTCGATGGGTCACTTTTCGTACGTTTTACTTATCATTGAAGTACCGGATATGGAACAGCAACTCTACAGCTTCCTGTTGGCCTAGACGGCTGTTGAGGTTTACGATCAATCACCTGCTATCAACACAGAACAAAAAAAAAAACAAGCCGAAATCCATTGTTCGTTGCTAAACAATACCTTAATACATCTTTCCTGAAATAACATTCAAACAGAACGACGATATCAAATAACTAACGGTTCCACTATCTGACTGGAGTTGACTTGGCAACAAAATGTTAATGCAAATACGCCAGTTCGTATATAATTCTTACAGATCATATACTGTAACTGTATCTACTACTATATAATTTCTTTTGTGTGTGTGTATGAAACGCTATAAATCCACGGGGTTTACCGCAATAACGTGTGCAAACGATGATATCCACGGGATAGAATCCTAACAATAAACTGCTTGATGAAGACTAATGCTGTATAATAACTGCCTATTTCCGTGATAGATGCGTATTTACCATATCAGCACAACAGAGGCGCACTCAGGACTTTTTTCGGAGGTGTTTTAAGATTTCGGGAGAGATTTTGAAGCGAATTGGGTATTGTTTTCCCATTTATTGGTGGTTTTTTTTTTTTTACCCCTTTTTGAATTTTCGGAGAGGGGTAGTGTTTAAACCACCAAAACACACCCCTGGGTGCGCCCATGCAGCACAAACGTACGTAAGCAGTAACTTGTGAGATGAAGTAAACAATTGTATTTAAACTGGGATGAAAAACATTCCCGGCCATCATTGATAACGGACTAACAGAATAGATTACTGTTGCTATATTTGTGAAGTTGTTTTATTGCACAGTCCAAAAGAACCAAAAGGGACAAATACATGACACATAAACTAAAAACTAAATATAAAACAAACAACATAAAAGTGAATGAATGTCACGTTAATATCGTAGTAGTTGTGCTTCAAAATAATGAAAATGATAACTATTTTAGGACTAGCGTATTCAGTCCCTTTATATTGCGAAACTCTTGTTCTATGACACGTTACGAAAATAAACCAACAAAGTGAGATTGGCAGATTTAGAACCGACTTGTTCGTGAAAATCATGACGGAGATGTCAAGTTTAGCCGTTAAACCTCTTTTTATCTATGAATACACTGATATCTTTAAATCTTTCCCCATATACGCGCCAGTGGCAAGGAAAGACTGTCATGTTCACTATTCGTACCGTACGGCACCAATAATAATTGTACTTCAAATGGAAAACATTGTAAAACTTGACCTTCAACCACGTAACTGAAAACCTTTCTCATTCGATCGAGTGATCGATACCATGCTCCAAATGACCCTACTTATCATCATTCCAACAGTAGGCGAAGCCCGCCATCACGCAGACGACAACAACAACAATCATGCCACCCATGGCTCGTCGTCTGCTACAAGTTTAACTCGATTTATACGAGGATTTCCCACGGTTTTGGGATGGGTTTATAACACCTTTAACGACACTATCAATGACACACTAAGGTTGTTAACTGAGATAGAGTGCCTGATAATGAAGTTGCAGATCCTCCGTTGATAGAGACCACGTAACTTATCAAAAAACCTTTTGGTGTTACGCAAATCAAATAGGCACCGAGATAAGATAACTTGGCCAATCTAACTAACCATTTTTGTTACCAAGTTTGAAACACGGACGAACGCTGTCACTGGAACTCACTTTTTCGACGCAACACAATGGAATAGGTGTGTATCAAAAACAGGGGTAGTTTTTTTTTACTTTTGCTAGTAACCTTCAAAACACCCCCTAATGACGTTGCGCATTGACGAGCCATAAAACCCACCTGTTGAATTCGAACGTCTGCACAGTTCAACAACCTCTCTCTCATTTTCTCTTTTTAAAAGCAAAACTCGACGACGTTATTGAATTGAATAGAATGGAACTCGTAAGCCTACCTTGAACGACACGAGGAGGAAGTGTAAGAAACGAGGATGAGTGGTGTCGAACATCCGATTCACTCTTGGTTCGATTCATCGCCGTCGTCGTGGTCGTTAAATCGAGTACTTGCAAAGCCAGAAACCTGAGCGCTTCGTTCAACGTTTTGCTCGCTTCCGTTCCAATCCCATCCATTTCATCGTCCTCGGCATGATTGACTCGTTCGTGGTTGAGGGCGTCTGCCAGCACTTTCTCGCCTTCCACATTCGACGAAACGCACAAGTTCGGAGGAGTAGGGTTCTGCTGCTGCTGCCCGGCCTTATGGCTCAGCGGCCCTCGTTGGTTGGGACAGGGATGGGGGTCGTGGCCGCCCCCGCAACAACACAGTAACTTGGCCACGACTAGCGGTGACGAACACCTTCTCTCCGAGGGCATAATAGCAACTGCCGCATAACCTACCCAGTAGTAATCACCTACTACGAGGCGTGTCGAAAAGTCGTCGTTGCTCTTCTACCTGCCTACAGCTGAACTTTGTTCGGTTGGCTTATCTCATCGTTGACGATGACCTCATCCGACGACACACACCAAGTCGAGTTAACTTTTGTTGTTGTTGTTGTTGTTATTTTCTCTCGTGATGCCACAGGACGTTCGGCGGCGGGAGCGGAGCAACCCAACGAAGGAAGTGACGAGCCAGCCACTCCATCGCTCACTAACCACTAGCGCCCCACGGTGACAACAAGCGCCATTTTTTACGCTCGAACTTAATTGACTCGAGAATTCGAAACTCATTTTTGCGCTCCCTTGAAACAAAAACTTTTCGCGCTCGTGGTCCAAAACAAATAAATAACGTTAGTGGCATCAACAAGATCGCCAAAACGATCATCTCACTGCGATAAAACTTTTAAAAAACGTTATTTCCAGTCGGTAAAATAGCCGTGTGAATTTTTAGCAATGACAGTACGACCAAGTCCCAACATGAATATATTTTAAACACCAAAAAAACAAAAATAATTTAGCGAATTCTTTATAAAGTTGTTTTTTAACAACTTAAATTAAGTTATTATAGTGAAAATTAAATGCATCTACTTAATGACTTTCGCCTTATTTTTCTTTCATTTTAACGCACCCTGTATTTTATAGTTTAATCGTTGGGCCAGTCAAGCTAGGTACACGACGATGTCGCAACAGCGTGCTAACGTCACGGCATTAAAACGGATGGAAATGGAATAATAGTGTACAATACAATAAAATAAGTACCGTGCCAATAAAAGCGTCGCGAAACAAAACAAAATGAAAGAGTTATCGTAATACGTATTACTAGAAATGATAAGAAACTAGGTTGACGACACTCTCTTTATGAATTCGTACATTTCTTATACAGTATTAGACATCGTCAAGTTAGAATCGGGTAGTAAGAGCTAACGTACCCGACTGAATTTGAGCGATCGAAGGATGGAATGTGAAAGGCGACTTTTCCTCTCGGTGTGCAAAAGGAAGGTTAGTCGTGTTAAGTGACAATTGACATCGCACCCTCCACGCAGAGGACTCGATAACTCATCATCACTGATCCGCGACGTCGTCCTTTCTGTCGAGGATGTGCTTTTTTCATTCTTTCCAAATACCCCTTTCACCAAAGTGATCGGTCGGACGATTGATTAACCGCTCGTGTTCCACCCATCGACACTCGTTCCTTCTTTCTTAATGGATCGAAAGACCGCAATGATGTCAATACTCGAGCGTCGTCATGCAGCAGTCGTTGGAAGATCGTTTCCTTCTCACCACGTGCCAAGGAAAAACCTCAGATGTCACACCGACACTCCTAGCTTTACTAAAATTATACAGTA
>JAQIWH010000347.1:0-54653 GCA_034695005.1 Cryptops parisi | reverse complement strand
ATCTGGCGACTAATTTATGTACCAGTGACAAGAAATACACTCCAGCTAGCTGCAGTAATAATTAACTTGTTGTTTGCGATCATTCTATTCGCAAAATAACAAAATAAACAAAGTGTCTGGAATTAGGATCCGTCTGGAATTTGGTTCCTTTACCCTAAACCATAATGAACTAGCTCACTTTTTTACAGTTTCTGAGTTAATGCATAAAATGACATCATTAAGTCATGGTCTAATAGGAATAATTGACTAAGAATTATATTGCTGGACCAATTCGAGTTACACAGACACCAGAGGCCAGTCGAAATAGCATGCAATCTTATGGACAAAAATCTTATGCAATCATAGGTGAAATTGTCGATCTCTCATATTGAAGTTTGTTGACTTAGTTCCCTATGGTTTAAGACGATTCAATTCTGTTATTCAATAATAATTAGAGTTATTTCACAACAAAATCTTATTACAGTTGCCTAACTGTTCGAATCGATGATCATTATCGGACATTACCAAATGAAACGTACATGCAACCCGCTTAATATGTCCCCCCAATTGGATTTATTTAAACAGGAAACATGTCTTAAACGAATAAAACGTTAAATACATTACTCCCTAAATAGACAATCGAATCAAGTTTTACTTCAGAGAAAGAAGAAGAAGAAGAAAAAAAACCGACTTCAGCGGAAATGGAAATTACGCAGTTTCCAATGTTACCTTTAAAGAACACACCGATTTATCGGACACAACGCTGAATACAAATGTTTCCACTTTGCTCGAAATGATCTTTTAATTTCAACCAAAAGTGTTTCCGTCCAAGTTGGAAAAACACATGACCTAGGTAAATGATGATAAATATTTCAGGTGGAAGAAAAAGAAGAGAAAAGAAAAATCCAAAGTTCCTCTTTGAAACCAGGCAAACAGGATGACTTGGGAAATGATCATGACGATGATGAAGTAGGAAAAACACCACAACAACAACAACAACAAACGCAACATGGTGGATCAAAAAGGAAATGTAAACAAACCATAGTGGATTGCGATTAAATTTCCTGCCCGACCAATCAGGAAACGTGCAACAATCAATAACAACAAACAAACAGCAACTGAAATTTCTTCCAAAGATAAATAAAAATAATAATAATACTATCATTTATCAGCTTCTGGTCTGATAGGCCATCCGACTGGGAACAAAGTGCTCCAGCTGATGATGAAACAAACGTTCCATGCAACACGGTTAACAAAAAAATTCCTACTGAATAAAAATAATAATTATCAAACCACGAAATAAAAAAAAAAAAGTCACGTCCTTACCAATCTTCCAAACCCAAAAAATCGCTTCCTTTACCGGTTTTAACCTCTAACCGGATTTAGATATTCGCAATCGCTTTGAATAGAATAAATTTGCTTGAGATGGTTGAGCAAAAGTGCTGATGGATTGCCAAACGACCAGATCAATAACCAGAGTCGGGTTTCATTTCCATTAAAAAAAAAACTACATGTTAACCTAAAACTACATAGCATCGATGAAATCCACCAACTTCTGAAACACGTCATCGTGCCTTTAATTAATTATATCTGGTATTGTATGTCACGTCCGATACACACCATCATCACGGAACATTAACTTGGTTTTACGACAAGCCTGTCCAGTAATGAACACCAAGAAATAATTCATCATAAATTTGGCTACAATTGAATCCAAATGATAAATTTCAACTGCAAATCAAGTAGTTTGTTGTTTTTATCTTAAGTTGGAACATAAGATAGAAACACCATGGGGGCAGGTTTTCTCGGGGCACTCCCGTTGTTTTCCCGTGCATCATAAAACCCTGTTCCATGTTTATCATCCCCATCTCATCATCATTTCTGTACTTCCAATTTAAATAAAGTCTGAGGGCCAGACATAGCTGTAAAAGACAGTCGGTGCCCTCGTTAAACCCCAAGTACCTAGCATAAGATGGAACACTGTTTTATCGCATAAACATAGCGTATTTACTTAATGATGCCGAATTCCTGACTATAATCGGAAGGCCTGGTGTAAAAGATGTTAAGTAATATTTTTACAATTTTAATGGAATTGCGTTTAAAGATCTGAACTTGCCTCACTGTCTATGGACTATTTCACGCTTATTGCACTAATATCTTTGCACATACAGTAGTCGTTTTGCTCAAAATTATGCATCAAGAAGGTGAAGTTGAACCTTACATTCGAAAATATGCTCCTAGGTAATTTTTAACAAAAAATGTTATTCAGCTTTATTAAGAAGCTGTATCAAGTTGGCATCATACATCAATTATACAGGGAGTCTCAACAGTCTGGCCCCATAGGAGATATGAATTAGAGGTATGAGTAGAATATGTAGAAATCAGGGTTGGAAAAAATCATTTTATGATTTTTTTTAATATATATTATACCAAATTAAACAAATTGATAAGAAATTTTCCACTTAGAAAAATCACACTTTGGTTTTTAATAAATGGGCAGACTGCTTCAAAATTATGTATTCCTATATATTTTTATTTTTCAATTTTCACAATCCACAAGGATCAACGGAAACGGTACTTACCGATGGCGCTGCAGATCGAAGGTGTAGTGCTTGATCGATCATTGTTAGTTACAATTTGATTATTGTGGTGAACATGCACTTTGGGTTATGAAATATGAACAGATAACAGATCACTGGGTTAGGTTAGGCCTGGGACAAACGCTCAAGTCGAAACGGACTAACCTAACCCATCATCAAAAACACAAAGTTCATTTATATCACAATGATCATGTACCAAACACTGATTGATCCAAACACTCTACCTTCCAGCTGCAGCGCCATCAGTGGCTCTTGGTCGGATAACCGAAAAGTACCATGGAAACGTATAAATACAATAATTTTCAAGAACTATTAAAGAACAATAATTAGCAACAAAGAATTTTTTAATAATACTGTAATATAATGTGTAGTATATATTACTATGATTGTTACTATAGTTTTTTTTTTTCGTTACAAAAAGTATGGCAACAAAAATAGTACACAAACAGTAATTGTCATAGGGCTCGAATCTGCCGAATTACAGGTTATAAAATTAATTGTAAAAGCGCGTTTACACGATGATAGATTTGGTGACTAACTCCACAGTCACCACGCTTGCTTCATGTAAATGATGTCTGATGTCAACTTTAATTTTTAATTTTGCATGTTTTCCACATATTCCATAGTGCATACATGGTTGTATCGGGTTATTAATTGTACGAAACTTCTGGTTCATCTATCCCTGACAAAAAAAAACAACAACAACAAACCTTGATGTTGATCATTACTAGAAAATTTATAATGTACACACAAACAGCAGGAAACCGAACAAGGTCATTGCACATAAAGGTGCTGCTTACAAAAACCATTCAATATGGTAGATCCAAAGCACACTATTTCTGGCAAATAAATATTTGCAGAAAAAACAAACGCAAAAAAAAATAAATAAAATAAGGCTTCAGAAACACCATATCACACTGATCGTGATTCCCATTACATAAACGCCCCTCCAGTCTTAAAAATACCAGTGACCATGAACGGTCGATGTCTTCACTTTTCCAGAACGTGCTCCCACCAAAACGTTGTAATTCAACGCACGAATTCTGTTTTCAAAACAATAACAACCACAACAAAAAAACAAAACAAAACAAAAACACTAACAATAACCGGTCTTTCATCCTCAACAAAAAAACATTCACATAAATAAAAAAAAAATGCCAATCGCACCCCACCCCCTCCCTACTCCCAGTGTATCATAATGCTCATTTTTAGCTCTTTTTCGACATAACGCTGTTTGTACATTAAAAAATTATTAAACACACTTTATACCCTCATTATACATATACGACTGTTTGTACATACATAATGCAAAGAGAATCCAGTTTTGGTTTCTGCATTTTTTCGATTTATGCGAATTAAAATTTTATGCCATCTTTCAGCATAAAATCAATTCGATATTCAATTTATGCGTGCTTTGAGTGATCCCATTTTTGGTTTCTGCAAGTTTTGAATTTCTAATTTATTTATTCCTATATGCGATTTTTTTTTACATTCGGCATATGCCTTTTTTTATTTAGGCAAAAAACTTATGCGATTCTCGTTTCATGCGCTTTTGGTACATTTGATTGGACGATACAGTATTTTTCTCATTAACGACTGTAGATGCCAGTATATGTTCAATTCCCAGCTGTTCACTCGCAAAATCACAACTCACTCACAAGTGAAGCTGATATAAAGAGTATACAAAAATTCGAACCTACACCAATTTCTTACACAGGAAGAAACTTGATCAATTTCCATTTATTTTTATGAGGCATCAATTATCGCTTATTTTATTTTTTTTCGAATTTCAACAACAAGGCTAAACAGAAAATTGTTATAATAATCGTAATCGACACCAAATATCTAAATAATCGGAAATGCTGTATACAATGAAAATGTATAATCTTCCAGGTTGTTGTTTCATTCTCAATAATAATAATAATGACAATGATGCTCTTTTTTTTTTTTTTTTAGTAACTCCATATCATTTCCCATATATACATATTCACGTGCAGGTCAGACATAATGACTCATTTCCCTTCCGCTTGCTACACGATTCTTAACTTTCCGCATGTGTAATGAATCTACGCATTGTTTTCGAATCACCTTTAACACTTTTTAATCGCACAACAAAACGAACGAGAAAGCCAATTTGCCAACCAACAATTTTTTCACATTAAAAAAAATATATATATATATAAATAAAAATACAAAAAAAAAAAAAAGTAACCGATATTACGGAAAATCGGACTTTTGACGCTACCCTGGATTTTATCTCGTTCGACACTTTGGTTTATGTATATTAAACTTTACCCAGCAATGATATGTGTCTGGTTACGATACAAAATTATCACACCAAAAAAAAACAAAAAAAATTTTTTTTTTTGATTTAAAAAAGAAACAAAAAAATTGAACAGCAGTTTCGTTGAATGTTTCTAATTTCGGCTATGGTTTAAAAGCTGTGGCAAAAATAAAGAAATAAAAAATTTCTCAATTGGCAAGCAGCCATTCGCTAAACAAATACACTGTACATGTGTGTGTGTGTTCGGATAAACTAATGGTTTAGAAAAGAAGAAGAAGAAAAACCAAACACCAAGTGCATCACGCAACAACAAAAATTGCTCCCAGAGTTAAATTCAACAAAAAGTTAAATTTAAAGAGCTGACCGAAGAAACGAAACGCCATTAATCGGGTTAACCACACTTTGGAAACCGAATATCCACTATGTCGACATCGGTTAGTTTTAAACATGAGCAAACTCAAAAAGTATCAATAAAATGAAAATGGAAAAAAAAACTAAAACAAACAAAAAACACAATAAACCACTTTCGACACCAACAAAATATCCTACCATCGATATCAACATCCTCTTCGATACCAAACAAAACACAAAAAAATCGTGCGGTGCTAAAACAAACAATGCAATATTCATATAAACACTCTTGGAAAAAAAAAATATGTACATTTAACCGGTTTTTGTTTAATCAAGGACATGCTTATGAGATATCATGATTAACTGTGTAATTAAATTACCACCCAAGGCTGTCACCGATCCTAGCCTCTTTAGTGGCAACAAAAAAACGACAAAAGGTACAATTGGTTACAACGTACCAGAGTATATAAGTTTAGAACAATATAAAGTCGAATACAAAACATAGAATACAAAGTTTTGAACAATAAAACCCAATGTAAACACACACACACACACAAAAAACCCTACAGTAAAACATATGAGTCAGCCCTATGAATAATTCTATGACCGGTGATTCAAAGTACGGATAAACGCATGACAAGTGATGTAGGAAAACCTATGACCTCGATACACCGGCATCAATGTTATACGTAAAATTAATTCACATATCAATACGTTTAACATACCGATACAAAGTGGTTCGTTGATAACCAAATGTATGTATCGTAATGATCGTACTTATGTGACAATTTTTGGTCATAACATTCCATCGATGTCCAAATAAACTTTACAGATTCAATACTAAATCACCTCACACGGGTGTAAAGATATTTTTTGGACACCCTGTATAATAACAAATGAACGAAGCATGAATTAAATGTATGAAAAATAATGTCCCAGCATTAACTCTATTGCAGAATTCATATAATAGTAGGCCTACTATGCCATGAATACTATGAATTTATGAACCTCGCACAAGTACAAAGATAAAATTTCTTAGGACATCCTTTATAACAAATGACGAAACATGGAATACATATCCACCTGAATTATATATGTGTATATAAAATAACGTCTCATAGTGTAAATCATTAACTTCAATCCTTAAAATTAGTGGGCCTACTATGCTATGAATACTATTTAATTCATGAACCAATGACTATGGATTTATGAACCTCACACAAGTGTAAAGATAATTTTCAGACACCCTGTATGACAAATGACAGAACAAATACATATCAACCTGAATATTTAAATGTAAAAATAACGTCACATGGTGTGAATCAGTAACTCTCAGTTATTAAAGAATTCAAATAATAGTACTATGCTATGAATACTATGGTTTTATGAACCAACGTTCATGTTGTTTAAAAATATCATTGATTCGTCGAATCGATCAAAGTCGAGACGTTGACAATAAAAAAAAAATTGAAACCATATACACACAATTAAAAAACCAAACTACTTTTGTCATTTTGTCAATCACTTCATATAATAACGAACACTATACAACAAACACAAAAAAAACCTGTCCGTGTATAGTAACAATACTACCAAACGAGGAAGTGAACTCGTTCTGAACTTGTCAGTAGGAAGTGATTTCGGTAAAATGAATGTCAACAAATGCAGGTTAAAATGTGGTTCATGTTCTTACGATAAAATGTTCAAGAGAGAAAAAATAGGAATAATTAAAAATAAAAATTTAAAACGTGGAACATTATGCCGAGGATTTATTTCAGTTTTTTTCCACCACTCTTTCTTCGAATCTGAGAATCTTTGTGTGAATTCAAATAAGTTATGCAATCTGACACATCAGCTTGCTTCGTGTTTCGCCTTTGATTTGCTGCTATCATTAAAATAGTACACGTAATGCAAATTATGGCAAATTGAAATAAAAAAAACTACTGAACAAACAGAACAAAGATTTCGTTACGATTAATCAATTTTTGACTCATTGACGACAAAAAAACAAAACAAAATGGATTTGATAAAAGAAAGCTTAGGTGAGATTTTGTCAAGATAGGATTGTTGACTACGAAAAACTATAATTATTATAGCAGATGAATGAAACAATGATTTTTGGTAAATATTATTATTATTGGTATTAGTGAAACAAAAATAAACGTGATACATGACTAATGGTTTTTTTTTGTGCATGTATTGTTTTCGTTCATCGAAATCTTGGTGAAGCAACGTAATTTGACATTTCACTCGTTTTGTGTCTTAATTTTTTTTGGTTGTTAACAACATTTCTAGCACATGTATTATTTCAATTTTGTAGGCAGAATTAAATTAATTTTCAAGAAAACAGGCTAGAAAATATCTCGGTACTTTTCGATTAGATGCCCCATCTTTCATGTTGTTGTTACTCGATTATGGGTTTATTCGGCATGTTAGGTTAGGAAGAAGAAAAACAATGTATTAAATGTATATGTTTGTTTTTTCTTAACCTGCAAATTAAACCCATAACCTACGTACTAGCAAGTAGCAACATCAGAGAGGTGGGGGGCGTCTAATCGAAAAGTACCCAAAACAAACATAGGCAAGTAAATGACTAATGGTTTCATTTTTTGTGTAATGTCATCATCATTCATCGAAATCTTGGTGAAGCAACGCAATTTGACATCTCACTTGTTCGTATCTAGATTTTTCTTTTCTTTACCAACATTTCCACTATAGTACAGTACATGTATATTTCAATTTTGTGGATACAATTTTAAAATAATTTTCAAGAAAACAGGCTATAAAAAAAAACAACACGTCTATATAAACACACAAATTTGTACGACAATTTATATTAAAAAAATAATACTAAACAAAAAATTCCTATGTGAGATCCATACATAAACAATCAGGAAAAGTCACACACACACAAAAAAAATGTAAATAAACACCACCATAATAAATAATGATAAAAATAAAAATAAAACGGAAGCCATTATTATTGTTTCTTATGCGCTCATATATTACTTTTTTTAACTTACCGGGTTCAAATGCCCATTGTGATTATGGTTATGACAGTTATGGCAACTGGGAACTGTGGCTTCCTGGAAGAAGATACTCAATGCCGTCTGGAAAGGAGAGAAAAACAAAACCCACGGTTATCGTCAGAAACATGAAGGAAACTCGGCCGTCGCAAGACGCACAAACAAACCCAAACATGGCGACACGAACACCAATAGGCAATGAGCATTGCAACTTTCATCGCCATGCGGTTTATGGCTAGGCCTTTTATCGTTTCTATAGCTAAAAAGATGGGGTATTTTTTTCTACTCACTTCGAATTGCCAGTGAGCAGCTTGAAGTAATTGTTTCGCTTGTTCCCGCGCACAACCCGCAGCCACCACAAATTGGTTGATCATCACTTGTTCGCGTAAGGAATCCATTGCTCCTTCTTCCTCGCTCAGGCGTGTTGTTGTTGTTTTCAAATCGCTCTCAGCTCGAATGACGTCATCACTCAACGACGTCACTAGTCTGTCTCGTCAGTGGGTGAAGCGTTGTATCCACTCTATTGGGAATGGGAAGCTTGACGATTGTAAACAGAAAGGAAAAGAAAAACATCAGCAACACGCCTTTAATAAAACTCCAGTTATTTTTAGTACCATGGATACAAAACATCAATAAAGAGTTATTTGTCCTTACACAACCGTACGGTTCATGAATATTTAATATTGTGTATTTATTGTGTACAGTTAGGAAAACATTTGTATAATAAAAATTATTGAAAATCAAAAATAAAGCTTACAGTCAAGAATAAATAAAAATAAAATAAAATGTTTATACAATAAATATTCCATACTTCACATGAATTACAACATACTGCGTATCTGTATTGTATACAGTATGAGTAAAAGTTTACCACAGTATGTTCATATATTTGTTACTGGCAATGTATAGAAAATCCAGGCATTCTATAGATTGCCTAGTTTATTTTTGGCAAAGTATGAAATAATATCTTCTAACTATAGTTAGAGATAGTTAATATTTTCTCTTTTTTGTTCAAAAAAAAAATATGCCTAAATTCAAATTAAGCCTAGATTTAAATCTAACCTAATTTTGTGGTAAACAATTACTCTAATGCTAATTTCATACATTGCCTAAACCCCAGGGTTGGTATTTTATAGAATGCCTGCATTTTGTATGTTGCTTAGGCATTCTACACTACACGATGCATGTAAAATATATCCAGTACAATATATTTTTATTATAATTTTTTTTTTAATAATTTGATAATTTTTTATTTAATAATTTGATAATTTTTTATTTAATAATTTACAGTTTTATTATTTTTATTATATTATATCTTTAATCCTATTTTTATTATACTATATATATATATCATACATAATATATCCATTTACTAACAAACTTTGTGAATCCTAATTTTGACTAGGTAATAAAAGTGGTATTTTAGGAAAAACGGGTTTTCACTGATTTCAGCTATTTACTGTAACATAGACACACACATGAAACTTCTATATTAAATATAAAAATTTATTAATTGCACAACTAACTTGTATAGCATGGAAACACAAATCTGTAAAATATATTTAAATAATAAAAACCTAAAAAAAAAATCAAAATTAACTCATGTATTGTTTATATATATGAAATACACTATACACCAGTGTATACTAAAAATTTATTTATGGTATTAATCTATTAATTCATCGCATGCCACATTTCTTAATTTTACCAAAATAAAAAGAAGATATTTTAAAAAGAAAAATTAAGCAGATATGACGAAAACCGCAAATTATTAACTTTAAATTCTAAGTATCATCTTTTTGATTACTCTATCAAGTTTAGTTTTGTTTAGAGTTAAATGCATGACATATGATATGGCATGATTTGATAAACCACAAAAAAAAAAGATATTTATTTTACCAATTTGTGGATCCGTATTGACATTGGTTATCATGTGATGAACAAATAAAAAAAGCGATAACTACCTATCCATCGTTTTCAACTGTAATAATAATAATATGCAAAAAATAAAAATAAAATCACTGTAAAACATAAAATTTTGGAATGACACTTACCACAAAACTTACCGACGATCCCATTTCATCACTGCTAGCCTGCGATTACTTCTACCGTAGTAAAACCACGACATATTATACACTAAAGAAGTTTGGTATACTATATCATGGTAAAACCAAACAATCTTTTATAAATATATTTATTTATTTAGTCCATCAATCAGTGTTAGGTGGATATGGGGATTCATCCACATCTTACTATGCTGGCTATCCACATGATATCATCTGCCAACATTTTCTATGGAGTGTGGGCTTGTGCAACCATAGGTCATTCTTAGAAACAGTGACTTAGGGAAATATTTTGGATTTCGTAACTGCAACATTTCATCGCACTAATAAACAATAAACATAAAATAGATTCTCGTATCCACTTTCTGCCGATTTTAGTTTTTTTTGGAGATAGTAGCAGATTAATAAAATTTCCCACTACATGAGCCAAGATTATTAAGGCGACCAGACAAGACCACTTTTCAGCACAACGTCCCAGAGTCCCAAAAAAGTTTTTGTCCCATTTTTTTTCTCACATTAACCTTAGATACAGTAATGTTATCTATTCATTTTATACCATTTTTTTTTTTTTAGTGTATCCAATTTTCTTTCATTGAGAAGTCTGGTTTTATACACAAGTTTGTACGTCAAACGAATTGATACCAACAAACTTTTCCAAATCCAATCAAAAATTGGAAATTTATTTTTGTAATTTCTATATTATTATAAATGATTTATACGTATCGATGAAAGACGTATTTATATTGATTACGTATCGATAATCCTTTTCAAGTGGAGTCGTGACCCCATCCAAACTGAACGTCTCCTTCTTACGCTGTTTAATAAACACTTTTTTCCATATACGCTAAAAACTCGATTATCCGAATCGCGATTATTCAAAATTCCGAAATTTGTAGTATCCATTGAAATTAGAAAACTCCAGTTTAAATCCTCAACTACAACTGTAAGCATACTTGTAACGGTTATTTGTTAACAGTTGTGACACCAGAGAAAAAAAACTCAATGACACCACAAAGTAAAAAAAATAATCAAATATATTTTTTTTTCACCCAACGACGTAACTTACAATGTCATACAAATACATTCAGCAATAGATGTTGTCATTTATTGCTAAAAAAACAAACAATCGCTTACTCTGTTTTCAAAACTGTTATTAAATATGATCTCTTATGGGTTCAGGTGAAGGAAGTATCGCCCCCAGCGTCATCGTCCTCTAGCTCCAAAACTGATATCGAATAGGATCGTAAGGGTCCGGGTGAAGGAAATGCTGCCCTCAGCGCCATCCTCTTGACAACAGTTTCCAAGTTCGCTACTTCGTCTAAAATTTCAAGCTACGATAATAACAAAAACCATTGAAAATGAATATCGATAATACAAAATCCCAAAACAAAAGAAAACTACAGTACAAATAAATTGTTTCTCACCTGTTCGTTGGTGGTGTTGAAAAGATCGGCAATGATCCTTTTCAGTTCTTCGTCTTGTGACAATGTCAGTGCGTAAAATTGCGAGTCGAGCAAAACGCACAGCCAGTCCATCACCTAAAAAGTGATATGATGAAAAAAGCTGCACGTTAGTAATTAGCTGATTCGCTTCAATTGAAATTGCAAGATTAAATAGAATAAAATATAAAAATTATATCAGACATCACTTACTTTGACGTAAGTCAAATGTCCTTCTTCACCAAGCAGAGGCACCATATTCATATAGCGTCCCAAATATCCTAACAACAGCTATTTAAAAATACAATACAAAAAATTCCATCATTTATTCACAAAAACAAGTGAAATAAAAATAAAAATGACGAATTCGTCGATTGCAAATCTCACCTTGATTTTGCTTAAAGGCATATTCTGCAAGTAAGTGAGCAACTGTACATCGTTGAACGGCAAACTGAAAACTAAATTTCTGACAAGGGTCAAGACACATAACGGCCTGTTCATCATCGCAAAACAACGCACACATTTCATATCAAAAGGATACATGTTATATTCCATGTTGTCGGAACAAACACTGCCGTTTCCAGTTTCCGTGATGTACTCACTGCCAAAACAAAAGATTGTGTAAGTCATGACATATTAGTTTGTTTGTTGCAGACTGCTCGAGACACATCATTTTCTAAGCTACCCAGATAAAATTAGAGCACCTCAAAAAAACTCACCCTTATGTACCACCACGTATGTACGTAAGTACATACATTATTTTTTGTATATAATTTATATATATATATATATTTATTATGTATATGAATGTATAAATATATATATATATATATTTATTTTGTATATAAAATAATTTTTATATATAAATTTTTTTTTGTTTTTTAACATTTTGAAATTGGTATTTGTCCACCAGATGTCGCCCCCTCTCACTCACAACTAAAACTCACATAAAAAATTATTTAAAATACACCTTATATATTGTAATATATACATATCAAAGTGTGTATACATTTTTTTCCACATATTTTGAAATCAGTAATTGTCACCATATGTTTCGACTCGCAACTCTCGCAGACAACTCAACTCACCAGTCAAACTAATAAGCCTACAAAAGCGTATAAAAATAATCTTTCCAATATATATTGAAACATACTTTGAAAAATACTCCAGCAACTGGATAATGATCTCTTCTGGAACGTCCGTGAAGGTTTCCAGCGCAATCACGATCTCCTTGGTGGCTTTCAGTTTCAACAAACTTGTAAATACATAGGTGGAGATTCTATCCAAAAAATAATAATAATAAAAACATTAACCTACTAATTCTAAACATCAGCTCAATATAAAATATTTTTTTACACAAAAAAAAAATAATTTTAATAATAATAATAATAACAAAAAGTTCACACGTACACTTTGGTGGATTGTCCCTGGGCTAGTAAGACAAGAATTTGATTTCTCACATCTGGCGGAAAATGACGAATCGATTTTTTGTTCCAGTTTTTGTTATTAAACAAAAGCGTTTCCTATAACAGATTAAAAAATGTTTAGAACGGCAAGAATATTAATATTAATTTATTGATACTAGACTTCGAATCCGTTCACACACAACAACAACAACAAATGCTGAACATGCACTCACCTCAAACCAATTCACTTCTGTAACATTGTTGCTTAAGTTTGTGTCAATCGAATTTAAACCTATAGCCGACGACAAAAGTGGTTCTTTGATCGTATGTGGTAAAGCATGGACTCCAGTGTCATTTATGAAAAACAAATGATGTCCTGCATTCCAAAGCTACAATTTAAAATGATTGTCAGTAAGAATAAAATGTTAAGGCCCATATATTTTTCATAATAACTAATCAATGTACAAGGTTGGCCCTCACTAATCTAGAATTCACTAGTCCAGAACCACTGGAATCTCAGTCAAATTTATAGTGAATACTTCATAGTTTTGGTTCATTAGTTTAAAGTTTACAGCAAATATTTTTTTTTATGTATAATTGTAAATTTATAATTTATAATTATATATAATTGTATACTGAATTTTATAATTGTATACTGTAAATTTACAGTAAAAGTAACAGTGAATACTTTGGTTCATAATTTTTAAATTTACAGTTCATTGTTCCATTTTTAAATTCCCTATGCTTCACTGGTTTGAAAAATCCGCTAACACTGGCCACTTTTTTTGTCCCAAGCTTTCCGAATTAGTGAGGCCCAACCTGTATGATATTGAACAAACTAATTTTTCATAGTCGGAGATAACAGTGATGACGTTACCATAAAGGAAGTTGTGAAAGGTATTTCTCGAGAAGCTTTCGTGACTCGAAAACGAAAATCCCACAATGTCATCATCATCACTGTGAAAAAAAACAAAAAACAAATCAAATAATTAACACCCAACAAACACTGAAACTTTGGTATTGCAAAAAAAATGTTATACTGACCATCTTTTTGTTGATGTAAAAAAGCAATGTGATCGTGCTCTAGAGATAGCATAGCAATGTCCGTCTGGTCGATTTCAAGTGGCAAACGAACACAAAGTTTATCGAGCTGTCCTTTAGACGCACATGGCGTGAATATGTGCAAATTACCATCACAAGCTGTAAACATTGTAGTAATGATTTATTACAAATATTCAATCAACAAATCAGCTACCCTATTTTCGCAAATATAAGACATGTCTCATACAAGATTTTACACGAGGCACTCCCTAACTGCGTCTTATATAAATTATAATGAACAGCTGGGTACAATAAAAAAATTATTATTTACTATATTACAGGTAGAATATAGAAAAAAATATGAATGAGAATTATTTGGGATCTTCAGTATCCTCCAGTGTCTTTATTAGAAAACACATTACATTAGAGCCAATCACAGCTTAAGCTTCATTGTTAGTACGCTGTTTCTTTGGTATATCTCATATACCTACGAAACATCTTATCATCCTATATAATTCTTACTCAAGACCTCTTAAAAGTCGCATCGTACATTCGCAAAAATACGGTAATTAATATGATCCATAAAATCTTACCAAGAGCCAAAAATGCTAAGCAAGATGTGCTTTTGTGAAGACAAGATGTTTTGGTGTCAAATTGTACATCGATGTCATATTTCACTTGTTTCTTTCTCACTCCCAAAGAGTTGAAAAGGAAAACATTAAAACTGTAGCACTTGGTTTTCTGCAATAGAAACCAGTAGTTAATGTTTTGTTTTGTTTTCAAATTTAAAAAAAATAAATAAACAAATTATACAGTGTTGCAAAAAATTAATTCCGTTTACCCGATTCAAAACGATCAATCCCACTTGTATTTCGTCGCTTTCGACAATGTTGCAGTGAAGAATAACGTCGTCGTTTTCTAGGCAGTCGGTTCTAGCTTCTTTAGGTTCCATGAGAGCATTTTTAAGGGATTCCACTTGACCGTTGCTAAAGACGAGAAAACTTCCAGAGCTCCCTGTGCCGAGCAGGCAATGTAATTTGGATGTAAACTGAACAAAAACAAAATACAACCAATTCTTTTCAATATAACAACAAAAACAAAATCACATACGAACCAGTAAATTTAAAAATGCTTCTTAAGAATAAGCTTTATATATATCTATATAGTTTCGATTTATGCAAATTTAGATTGTGATCTTTGAGTGACGCGATGTTCGATTTGATTTATGCAACTTTTGTTACATTAGACTTGTGGTTTTTGATTTATGCGGTTTTCACTCTGTCTCTTTTGGTCCATTGGACTATGCAGTATATTATAATAAACGTCTGTAGCTACCAGTACATGTATACATTCAATTCCCAGTTCATTCACTCACTCACAAGTGAAGCTAATATAAAGCGTATGAAAAATTTCGAGTTTTATACATACATTGATCTTCTCTGCTTCTTCTAACGCATCAAATGTCCAGATACGCACAGCCTGCAAATTACATAAAAACGTTTATCCCTTTCTAAATTCCAGACTTAATGTTGATATGTTTAGGAGTGATCATGTATAAATGAATAATACATACTTTTTCATTAATAATAACGGCGTATTTGGAAAGAAGAGAATCGTAAACAGCTCCGCTTGTCAATTGTTCTCGGGGTTTACAAGACCACGTCGACAGGGGTTCTCGTTGCTCAATCTGTGACAAACACATAAACAAAATTAAAAATAAACATGAAAAATATTAGGTGGACAGTTTTAAAAAAATCAATGAAATAGTGACAATTATTAATAAATTAGGATTAATACAAATGCTGAATATCAAGTTATGACGTCACCTGGCCACAGAGGGCAACAAATAGAGTTCTCAATCGAGCCCTTTACGTTTACTGTGTTTAGGTGTATGTAATAAACTATTACACCGTTTTGGGAAATGGTCAATAAACTTTGTGCATTATTTTTTCACAAGCATATATCTGCAATGTCTTATAATGAATATTCAGAGATATATAAAGAAAAAGTCTCACATCATAAAGTAAACAGGTCTTCTGTCCTGTCGTGATGATGATTCTGGGTTCGGGACATCCTTCATTTATGTGCAAATTAGACGTTGTTGATATTACTTCGACGTGCCAAGGAAATCCTAACGTTGCCATCGATAATTCGATGAACTTCAAATGCGATTTCGATATAAAATTATTCAATGTTACCACGCGTTTTGTGCCATGTGGAAGCAACATGCGAAAACCGAAATCCAATCTTTTCCAAGTTGGATCAAATAAGCGCATTCGGTGACCAATCAGAGTTGGCCTTACTCAGGCTCATGACGTCACTCTGGTGCAGGATTTTAGCTTGCATCAGAACCAATGAAAAAGTTAGTCACAAAACGAAAACTTGAATGTCAATTTCCAGCTAATTGAAACTTATTATATTGTTATCAATTTGATCATTAAATAAAAATAAAAAATACCTCACTAATCCGGCAACAGTTTTGATGGTTTAGCAATTGGAAATTACAGTAAATATTTTAGTTCATGGTTTTTCGGTGAATACGTTTGGTTCATAAATTGTTAAATTTACAGTTTATTTCCTCAGCTTCACTTCGGAAAATCCCCTAATCCGGCCATTTTTGGTCCCAAGCTTTTTCCGGATTAGTGAGGACCAACCTGTATAGTATTGCCATACCATAGAAACACTATTATTCAAGTAAAATACCAACAAAAAAAAATATGTGTAAATCAAGATTTGTATGGTTTTATTCAATATTGACACCCCCGCCTGCCTCATCCTACATGAAATTATTTAGCACCCACCAACACCGTTTGACTAAATTTAATCCATACATGACGTTCATAATTATGAAAATAATTAAATATAATTCTAATATGTAATTTTTTTTGAAAAAATATAACTTTAAATCATTATGATAAACATTTTTTATAGTTATAATAATAAAGGAAAAAAGAACGCGATGATAAAAATGCTCCTTACGTTTAACGATGACGTCATGTACGAATCAACCCGTCGTTGACGGGCGTCGAATAGCATCGTTGCAGCAGTTGGTTACGGAACCGACACTGGATGGGGCAATCATCAACAGCAGTGTCTCTCGAAAAAGAGCATGGCGCAGCTGGTGCAAGTCGACGCTTCATTTTTCGTTTCCCCTAATATTCGCGGACGCGTCGTTGCTCGTTTTTTGCATCCGAGCGACTGATGCATTCGAGAGCCAACGGCAGCCGCTCTCGGCCGCCTCGGAAGGATAAAGTATTTCGAAGTTCGAGGGACGATCCACTCGGAGACAAAGTTTGGACGTCCACCACCACCACCACCTCCTCCTCGTCATCTTCTTCGAGGACAGCAGCTAACGGCCACTCGGATGAGCAGCAACAACAACAACCACCACCACCTCCTTCAAGTTGTTCCTCGACCACGAAAAGCAGCTCGACGACCACTGCTGCTTCGCGACGACTCGATTCCTTGAGCAATAGCAATCGTTCTCGTAGCCGAGATGCTTTTCGGTCGGGCAAAGACGAGGCGTTCGTGCGTCGTAGGGGAGCCTCGTCGCCTCCGGACGGGAGTAGCAGCAACAGTAGTGGTGGCAAAGGCGAAAGAGAGGGGGGTGGTAGTAGTAGGCCTAATAGTACCCTCTCTTCTTCTTCTCCCGCGGCAATGACTGGTCGAGATGGTGGATCAACCACCGTCAAAAAGAACCGACCAGGTGAGCAATATATATACATACACACGACACCCAACTTATAATACTTACACTTCCTTGCTGCCAACGCCGAGCTGTCATGCGGTGGAACATGACGTGATACACATACCATGTTACTTTTTTTGGGGGGGTTGAAATAAAATACTTAATAAAGATACGATACACATGTTTACGAATGGAGAACGAACTTCGCATTTATAGAATGGTGTTACAAAATATACGTGCGTGTGTGACAGTTTTTTGTAAGGCTTCGGCTATCGAGAGTGATCATGGACGTGTAGGGATGGAATTATCATGCAATGCGAAATGCGGGACCTGGGATCATTCATTATATGATAAGCAGTCTAATTTTTTTTTCTCACTGATAATAAAGCTTAGAAATGATATATATAGCAGTATATATTTGCTTAGTTTTAAAATTCAGTTCATCAGTCTTGTTATTAAAATAGTGATATGATGCACAGGATGGTTCCAATGCTCTAAATTGAAACTTGTTGTACAGTATCTTCTCTATTTAAAAGCCAAGCTGTCATAACTTGAAACAAGAGTTCCGTGATTCAGCGTATTAATTTGTTGTAAATGTCATACCACATCGGTTTCTTAACCTGTGTTGTGTATTGAATGTCCGGTACTTTCCGGTTATAGCGAGGCCCAACTGATGTTGCTATTTGCTTGTACTCGGTTATGGGTTCAGTTTTGCAGGTTAGGTTAGGAAAACAAAACAAAATCATACATTTAATACGTTTCTTTGTTTTTCCTAACCCAACTTGCAAAATAAACCCACGACCAAGTCAATAATCCCAAAAGAAAATAGCAACATCAGACGGGCCTCGCTATAATAACCGGAAAGTGCCGAACGTCCTTGCAAGTGGTCCGCGAAAGATCGAACAAATGTTATGATTCATAAACTTTCATACTTAAAAATGGAAAGAAACCGTACAAATAAAATGCCAGTCTTTTTCGTAGGCCATACTAAATTTTGGACGTCTGCGACCACAAAACTTATTCAAAGGTGGTTCCGTGGTAAAGCAAAGGTTATCTAGCGCTATAGTTATACCATATCCATGCATAACATGAGAATGTTGAAATGCTGATTAACTAATACATTGTGCGTGTTGAAGTTCCAGTGCTTAGAATCACGATGTACCGTATTTTCGCGACTATAAGATGCGTCTTATACAACATTTTACACAGGGCAACTGTGTCGTATAAAAATTATAATAAACAGCTATAAGTGTGTTATTTGGAGTCTTCAGTATTTTCCAGCGCTATTATTACGAAACACATTTACAGTAGAACCAATCATAGCTTAAGTTAAAATTGTTTAGTAGTAAGCTGTTTCTTAGGTGTATCTTATGTGTGCGTCCTATATAATTCATTGTTTACTCGAACCCTTAAAAGTCACGTCTTATAGCTGTGAAAATAACGGTATTTTATCTTTATTTAAAAGCCAAGCTGTCACACATCGTAATACACGGTTACATGGTTCCATAATTCAACATTAATTTGTTGGAAATGTTATAAATGCATAAGTCTTCATTTATTAGTTTTTGTTCCAATATGTAATCAGTTAGGCATTGAGAGCCACATTAAATGTCTTACTGTAACCAGGGGTAGACCTGAAATTTTTCACCTGGCTCTTTGGTGCCAGAAATAAACTAAATAATTAATAAACCTGAGAAAACAGGGTGGACTCCTGAATTAGTTTTAACTTTGTCGACCTCTGGTTATAACTTCAATTCAAATAACCACCACGTTGGTCCATTTATTTTTTAGTTGGACCATAAGTAATAGAGCGGTTAATAACATTGATCATAGTATCTTGCAGCAATGATGATCCATATGTCAACCATTTTGACATTGCACTAACAGCGTATGCTGCTCTTATCAGCTTTGAAACTTGTTTTTTTTTTTTGGTCATCTCCAAACAAGTTTCTTTTTCTAATTAACACATTTTCCAACTGGTTAAGAAAAAAGATAATTACCACCAATCATTGACGCTAAGCAAAATATTCTTTAAGCGCACTCATTTAGGTTCGTTTCATGTTTTCTGGAGAAAACACAAATTTGTTTCACACGAATGTGTTGTTGTCTGTTGTGTATGTTAGATCACTCGTATGGGTTCACGGACGATCCTCGGCTCTCCAAACTGACCCATCGAATTCTTCGGGATGACGACCACGAGAGACGTCTTCCGTCGTACAAACAACTGAAGGAATTCGTCGCTCAGCCTGAAAATTGGAAGAGCGTGACGAGAAATTCCGAACGGTTGTTGTCAGTTCTCGAAGGTGTCATCAAAGAAAAGTAAATTTTTTTTGCACTCGTCGCATTGGCTCTGGAGTTATTTTCACATCAAGTCCTAATAATGCTGAACATTGAATGTTGTTGTTTTTTTTTAGGGTTCCTTCAGATGTGCGGAACTGTATCGTCTCGTGCATGGGAAACATTGGCTATGTTATGTCTTGTGAAAATGAAAAGTAAGGCATCTCTTCTTGCACTGGTTTTAACGGTTATTTGGCCTCAACCTAGCGATTCATGCTTTCTCGTTGTTTCAGTTACAGATATTTCGAATGGATGTTTGACAAATATCTGCACAGCAACAACGACGACCAAAGAATTTTACTGCTAAATGCCATCGTGGAAGTGAGCGACCTTTCTTCAACCAACTATGCTATTTAAATGTCACTTTAAATTTTTTGTAACAATGTAACTTTTTTGTAGACTGTTAAAACGGATGGCAACAAACATAAATTGGATGACTTTATGCCGGTAAACATTTTGTATTTTTTATAGTAGCTTATATTACAGGGTGTTCCTGAAAGTTTTGGCCAAACCACATAGTCTATTCATCAAAACTATGCAAAAAAAGTCCCATAAAAACGTGTGTTTGTGAATGCTTTCCTTCTTAGATAAGACAGAGTGATGTCATATATTTTCAATGGCCTATTTGTGTTATAATCTCTGTAAGGTAGGCAAATAAATTGAATTTAAGACCCATATTTATATGGACTTTTTTGGTCCATATAAATATGGGTCTTAAATTCAATTTATTTGCCTGTTTTGATGCGTAATGTCTGGCTAAATTTTGGTAAAATTGTGTTCAAATTTTGGTAAAATTGTGTTCAAATTTTGGTAAAATTGTGTTTAAATTTTGGTAAAATTGTGTTCAAATTTTGGTAAAATTGTGTTCAAATTTTGGTCAAATTGTGTTCAAATTTTGGTCAAATTGTGGTTACATTTTAGAAACACCCTGTATATTGAATCTGAACTTTGTTTTGTTTGATTAACTTTTCTTTTCATATCATATCAGATGCTTATGGATAACATGCAGTCGGTTTTGGAAAATGCTGACGTACCAGAACTTCTGACCGCCATAATGGACGTCATTCTGTTAATATCGAATAAATTTCCTGCAATTTTCGAGGCGCATTTTAGAGTAATCTATTTATTTATTTTTGTATCTTTTTCACACCATTTCTGAAAATTCATTTGTAAATTTTATGTATCTATACTTTTTATTGTTTTTTTAATATTTGCATTTTTATTCCCGATTGTCAGGATACAGTTGACATACTTGTGGGTTGGCACATTGATACGACACAAAATGAAAGAGTGACCCAGTTGACTTCGGACGCCCTTGTGAGTTTCAACCGATTCTGGATTGCGGACATCAACTTTTCTTTCACGCTCCTCGGACAGTTCCTCGAAGATATCGAAGCCTATTCCGAGGTAATCATTAGTTTAACGATAACATTCATTGCAATGTCGGCATAGCTTAACGTTAAGTCACTCGCTGGATATTGTGGGATGCACATGTTTGATTATAAGAAATTTCGTGTTTGTCCTAAAGGAACTCACTTTACCGTTGGACGATTCGCCCGATAGCGACCAACTCAACACTTCGGCTCGTGCCATCAAAATAACATCGTTAATCAAGTACAGTAGTTTTCCATTGCTTTTGTGCGGATATTGTAATTTAATAGAAATGGCAATGATGCGGGAATTTATTAATAGATATTAATCATCAAATTTTTTGTTCGTCATTTAAATGAATGATACTTTTGATTACACTTTGTTTCTCATTTCAATTTGTAGGGTTTACACAACAGTTATTCGAAGCCTCGGCGATTACCTGAATCCAGATACGTCTAGCGCTATCACCCATGAATTTCTATCCGAGGCATGTGTTCGTTAAATTTTTGTCAAAATTGTTTTTCGTAGTTGTTAAATTTGAATGATTTTTATTTTTTTTTTTGTCAATTTTGACAGAACATGGGTCGTCTCGTTAAGAGCGTCATTTCAGTCGGTTCGACCGTTCCAACCGAGGCTATGTTCATCGCAGGTGAAGTGACGTTAATTGCTGTGGTGCAGTTAACCTGCAATAGTGTGCAGTTCTATTGTGTGAAACTAAACAAAATTTCATTTTCATATATGCATAGCCAATGATTGTGTGTGTCTGCTGATGACGTTTCTGAAAATCCATAGCAGTCCGCTTACTCTTCAGCTCATGATGTACGTCGAAAAACAAACGGTGGCGGAGAAAGTAGTCTCCAACGTACATCTGTCATCTTTGCTTCAGCTGCTGATTACCGTAAGAGCCGTGAACTTGGAATCGAGAATATTGCCTGGTTTACCGCACCGGTCTCGAATGTTTGTTTTTTTCTCGTGTGTGTTGCAGATGATCAAAGAAGTCAATAACCAATTTCCGTTGGATTGTCTGGACGAAATCATGGGTGAAAAATCAACATTTCCGAAACTACGTTTTATGTGTTCCCAGCAGGTATACCACTCAAACAAGAGTGTAACACGTTAGTTTTTAACGCTGCTAATCGTGGTTATTTTTATTACACGATCAGGTTCAACAACAGTTTCTGAATCTTTACCGCACCATTTTCACGTTAAAGAACGTGCCATTGCTAGAGGAAGCTTATAGGCAAGTACACGTTAAGAAAGATTTATTTCCATGTCAAATTTAAATCATATTATTGTTATTTTTCTTAATTATTCAAATTGCGTTCATGCAGGTTGGTGACGGCCGACATCCACGCTAGTTTTCGTTATCTCCTCCAATGGGAGTTGGATTTACCGTTCAACACGCGTTCCTTCGTGACTATGAACGAAGCGGAAGCAACTGTCATTTTTAGCTTATGCACCATAGCGGAAGTTGGCAACGCCAAAAACTCGCTCCTCGGGGTAAATAATTTGTAAATTTCATATACTTTGTAAATGTTTCTAATTTCAACCCAGTTGAAATGCACCAAAACAAAAAGTCCATATAAACATGGGTCACTGCAGCGATTGAGACAATTTGCCTATGCAATGATGTGACTTCATCCTGTGTTATCTTAGAAGGGAAGCGTTTCCAGACCGATGTTTATATAGACTCGTCATCACTTGGTTTTTTTGATGCACAACAACTATGGTTAAAATTCAACCAGTACTCCTTTAGGAACACCCTGTATATCAAATCGACTAGAATTTCTAGAAATGTTTTCAAATTTCAATAATGAAATAACTTTGTTTGATTAGATGTGGGCGTTGAATCCGAGCATCGTTGATCTCTTGAGTCGTAGCTTGCGACCCACAGACAAGGTTCTCGCGCAAAAGTTTCCTGTTCTTCAATACGCTATACTCTTCACCCTGTATTCTCACTGTTTGAGGTAGGTGACGAATTTTTATTTTACATTTATTTTTTTGGTGTGTTGGTTAAGCATGCAACCACGGTATGGTTCAACTAACCATAACCGTGTCCGAAACAAACCATTCTGTTGATTACATGCTGGTAGAATTTTTTAACTTTTAGTTCATTTAGAGGTTGCGGTTTAAGATAGTTGTATTTTCACACGTCTCGGAACTAATTTGCTTGAATTTGTAACTGAAGTCGATGTTCAATTCCAATATGATTTCATTTCGACACTCGGACTGGCATACGTCGACCCCTTGTTATTACTAATGTGATTGGTTTTGCTACCAAATTGATAATCAATGGACCTTAAGGTTCGTATTGGCAGATCGCCTAACTCGAGACGTGCCAATTGATGTCATCAAATGACTGCACCAAATTACGCAAGCATCTGAACCGAGTGTTATAATAAATGCGTTGTGTTATTATTTCGAAATTTTAAATGCAAAACCGTACCGGATTATTTGGTGTGAACGCACGTTTGAAAAAATATTCGTTGACGATGTTCATCGTTGTAATTTCCGATACAATAATGCATGGTTGAAATTTTGTTTGCTTCAAATATTTTGTATAATATTTTTATCATTTTTATCATTATTATTATTATTATTATTATTATTATTTGTGGTTATTGATAACGTGATATGCATGGGTTTGCATTGACTATGGTTTTTTTGGCATGAGTGTGTTGACATGTTGTTGCATGCAGTTATGTTTGTTTGGCACCCACCACTCGTGGGCATTCCAGATATGGTAATTTCATCCTGAGCAGCAGCCTGCTTAATGTGGCATCCTCCAGATCAAAGTCGAGCGAGCCTTCGTCCAACGGTACACCGTCGTTCGCCATTGTACAGTCCGCCGCACCGTCGACCGAGACGCTAATCACCAGTGGACACTTTGAAACCATTCTCAAGATCCTCGGAGAGATACTGGAGTTTTCGGGCAGCTCGTTTGACGTTCGGTGATTGTCTTTCTTTCTCTTAAATTTCTGTTGCACGCTTTCAAGCTTGTAAATTTACGAATAGAATTTAATTTTTTATTTATTTATTTATGGTAATTTTGTTTCTCTAGAATGTTGGCGCTGAAGTGGTCTCAAGAGCTGTTCGACAGTTCGCAGCCATTTTTGCTGACGTGCAGCACGTCTAGCAACTTCAATTTCCTCGTTCAGTCCGTCATTGTTGCTGGTAATGTCATCCCATTGGAAGTTATTTTCATAACAATCATGATATATATATATTTTTTTTAACATGATGTAATGTTCAATTTTGCATTTCAGCTTTCAGTACGGAAAAGCAGATTTGCAAAAGTGCTTGCCGGTGCTTATCCATTCTAACCAAAAAACCATTATGCTTAACATCAGCCGTTTTGAAACGGTAGGAATTTCATTTATTTATTTATTTATTTATTTATTTTATTCTATTTTTACATTGAATTAATTTTTTTTTTGTTATTGTGTAATTTCATTTGATATAGGTGTCTAGAGGTTTGCATTCTTAAAATCACGGATGTTGATCACGCAATCAGAGAACTGTTTTTGGAATTACTTTGTCAGCTGCCACTAGATGTTACTACAGCGTACGTATCCTAGTTGTAATAGGCTTTATATTAGTTAAACTTGTCAGTGAGTAGACACTGAATTGGCTGTTAATTGTTGAAAAAAAGGGAGACATCTGGTGACAAATGCCATTGTCAAAGTATACGTGTTTCTATGTTAGTTTCAGTTGACTTGGAGGGCGACATCTGGTGACAAATTCTTATTTCAAAATACGTATTTATATTAGTTTCAGTTGAGCTAGAGGGCGACATCTGGTGACAATATATGAAGCCTGTTTCTTAAAAATCGGTTTTTAATGTGCTGGTTTGTTTTTTGATGACTTTTTAAATTTAAAATGTTTTGTTTGGTTGCAGTTCGGTGCTGATATCGGGGAAAGGTCGTCGACTACGCTCGCTTCCTGTGGGCTTAATACCCGACCATGTGAGCAGCTTGAACGCTGTTTGGTTGGCGCGTCGGAATTTCACATCCCGCACTCCTTTGGGGACGTACCACTTGCACAATTTCCGTTCCGTGATGGTGTTCATTTTGCAAGGAGCACCTCTCGAGTAAGTTTCGGTTAATTTTGTGTCTTGCAACGAATCTTCACGTAGTTATGGAAACTTGATTATTTATTTCATTCGTGTTCGTGCAGCATTCATCGTTTAGTTCAAATGTTTCTAACCTGTCAAAGAGCTGAGAAAATGAAGCCAGAAGATCGGATTTACAATGCACTCGTAAGTATTGCTCAGATGGATGATTTTGTTAACGTACTGACTTTTTAAAGTTTAATTGACTGGTTGAATTTTTATTTTATTTATTTATTTATTTTGTAGACTGTGAATAACGAGAGTTTGCTTTGGTTTTGGGCAACGTGGGAAGCAGCTCAATTTTGCGTTCTTTCCAAACTCAGAACATCGTTTGGTAAACCACAAGAAACATTTACCACCATTGAAGGTAGGTGTCTGTGCGTAACGCTCGAGCATTGATCGTGTTGAGTTTGACGTTGACTTGGTTTCCTTTTTCTTTAGCGGCAATAAAAACACTGCTTTTGGAAGCTAAATTGAATCACGAGGAGCAGAAAGATCTGAAGAACACTTCCGGAAAAGGTCGGTGTTTGCCTTTCGTACGCGTTGTTGTTTCGAGTCGTCACGCAGCACAGTGTTGAGATTAACTTGACATTTTTTTTTCCAGAACTGGACTTCATGGGCCCGTTGCAAACTCATCTTCGAGCCAAACTCCTGCTTGATTTTGTCGAACATCTCGAGAAGCTGATGTACAATGCGTATGAAGGATGCGCAACGGCGATGCCAGGGGCTCCGAAGGTGAGCATTTTGAATAGTCGTCGGTTGATTCTTTGAATATGGTGATTTCCTGTTCGGCTCGGTTAATTCGTTTAATTTTTTTTTTGGAAAAATCGAGAATCGACCGAAACACTGAAGCGCTAATCAAACTAGCATGCTTATTAAGTTTGTAAAGTTCCCCTGTCGTGGTGTGGCAAGTCAAGCAATTTGTGCACAGCTTTGATGTCTGCTTCTTACGTAATCAGCGTAACCACCACCTTGTTTCCATTGGTTGGGCAAGAACGTGATGTCGTCGCAGTGAAACACAAATTGCTTAACTTGCCACGCCAAAAATTGTGTGTAACAGGAGGGATTTAAGATATCGTTTAGAGTTTGTGTGTTTGATTTTCGGTAAAAATTTGTTCACTAGGCTGTGAAAACCTTTTTTCGGACCAACAAAGCCACTTGTCTCGAGTGGCTGACGCGAATCCGAATGGCTGTGCTTCTTCTCGCTTTGCATATGGGCAATCCCGCACTTGCCGTTCGTCAAGGTTATCAACTTTTGACCGACATGAAAGACGCCAGTCTCATGCAGGTATAGTGTGTTGCCAACTTGACCGTACTAGGGCTCGTTCGTGTTGCGATTCCAACCCTGCGATCGATTTAATCACCATTCGTTTTAGGGATCCGAATTTGAGCACATCGTGATGAACATTGTTCATGCGCTGATCGATCTCCACTCTCCCGAAGCCATTCTCGGCATCTACGTCTGGTGTAAAGAAACTGTCGGACGGAAGTTCACATGGATGAAAGCGGCGGTAGAGCAAGCAAGCCGAAGGTGAGGAATACAAAGTTCCAACGTGGAATTGTACAGTCTTTATATCGTTCATGTAATTTTTTCTTTTTTTACGATTAGTTTTCTATCACCCTTTAAAATCAATTGCCAAAGAGTTTCGATCCACCCTGTATATATATAAAATTTGCATGATGATAAAATCTCTGATTGTTTCAGATACGAAACGGCTGCAGACAAATTCATCTGCCTGATCAAGAATCACCAAAGCATGGTGACCAATAAATCGCACTCCCTGTCCTTGTCTCCGGAGGAGAGCTCGGACGAGTCGAGCGACGATAACGAAGACGACGAAGTGATTATCGATAAGCCTAACCAAGGGAACAAGCGTCACGCCAGCTTGCAAGAAGATCCCGATCTTCCCATCGTCACGTTCATGTCCAACCAAGTGATAGAAAGTTACCGTCGCCTGAACAGTTGGGTCGAGCTCGTCCGATGGGCCGAGTCGCAGCAGCAACTGTTTCACGAACAAAACGGCAACGTGCCGAGGCGTTACGGAATGGCGATAGATTTGTCGTATCTGAGGTACGTTCCTTCATCAAGGACGTCTTTTTTTATATATTTGTATTGGTGCGGAAGTTTCGATACTTAGACAAATGTGAAATGTTACAGTACCTTGTCGAAGTTCGAGGGACTCGATCCCAGTTTGCTGAAGTTGGAATCGCTGATGGTGCACGACAAGACCGAGGAGACGTTACAAAAGCTGATGGTTCCGTTTCCACAGCGCATGTTGCAGGAAGCCGACATCTCTCTCATGACGGCTGCCATCAAGTGGGACTCTATGGGAAAAGTGACCAACGACGACCAGTGCGTATCGTTGATAGGAATCACTATTTATATAAAATTGAGAAGTTGGGTGGAGGAAACGGCGTTATTCTTTACAATGCATATATTGAATCGTTTCCGATCGGTCTATAGAGTAAAGACGTGATTTGCATGTTCGGATTTTTTTTGGAATATGAAACGCGACTATTGCAAATCTGAAAATTTTTGTGATTTCTTTCTTTTTGTCTCATCACTTCCTGGTTGTTTCACTCGCTCGCTTCCCTTCCAAAACAATGGAAAAGATACCGATCTTCGGGAAAACGGCGTCAATGCATTTATAAATTAGCACATTAGTTGGAATGTCGTAATTGTCATTTTTAAAATAGCCCGTAACTTGAGGCCGTCAACTAAAATTAAGTGTTTGTTTGTGTTTTTTTTGCAAAACCTGTTCATTTTCCTTCTATAAACAGACAGTTGACAGGAATTATTTTGTTAATCTACAATTTGAAGGTGACAGAAGTTTTTGTCTTTTTTTTCGACCCTAAGAATAGGCTTTTTGAATTACGCCGTTATCCAACCGTTTCCTCAAATTGATCATAACCCTTGTTTTTAAATCTGGAACATCATTTTAAAAAATTCGTTTTTTGACAGGAAAAAGCTGTCTCACCTGTTGAACAAAGCATCTCAATACGCGGGCGGTCCGTTGCGTGTCGCCGCCATGGACTGGCCGCCACGACTTCCGGCCGAGCATATGGCCTTGTATCACATCTCGAATACTTTTCTGACGTGCTTGCCAAATGAAAACAAAGTCAGTTGTGACGTTTTTCTTCTTTTTCACTGTTCATTTCATCGTAGGAATCGAATTTTCACCTCCTCGGTCATTTTTATTTTCCAGACTACGTCATTCTGTGCTAGTCCCAAACTCGATCTCGATTTGTTGACGGCTGACTGCGGTACGTGGAATCAAGTGTTGCGATGGTCGAAGCAGATCGAGCAGTTGGGACAAGACAACAAAGATTCCTGCGTCCATACAAGTGAGTTGAATATTCTTTTCAAACATTTTGCAGGTCTATACATTTATCTTTAAAATTTCATTTTCCACACTCGGTCTGAGTTGTTGATTAACTTGACTTTTTGTTTGTTTTTCACAGACATCCTGGACAACCTGTACTTGGCCATTGCCCGACTGGCCCGTAAACATCGCAATTTAAAGCTTGCGAAGAAGCTCTTCCGCCAACACATCAAGCGGAACGTCGACGTCGATTGGAAAACGTTTCAGTTGTCGCAGGAAGATAAGAACAGCTGGGTGTCGGACGTTCTTCACCACGTTCAATTGCGGGAACCTAACGCGACGATGATACAATTCCAGCGGGAAGGGGCCAAGCTACTGTACAGGTTAGTCGACGTTTCTATTTCGTGTACCAGCAAAATGTAGGGGGGGGGGTGTCGGTTTACGAATGTCTGACAATAATGTTATTATTTGGATATGTACATAATCTTTTTTGTCGTTGTTGTTGTTGTAGTTTGGATTGTAACCACCAAGCTGTCGATATATTGGTGCAGACTGTCAATCTGTCTTTGAACACGCCCAAGACATGTACATTAGACCAACAGACAATGGGAGAAATGAATGCCAGGTACGGCGTGTTTGCCTATTTAACGTCGAGTCGGTGGTTTTGACTTTTGTCACAAGCAACTTGCTGCTAACTAACGATAAAATCTTGGATGCATAGATCATTGCTCACCCTTGTGAAGTGGATTCAAGCCGATCCCAAATTGATGAATTCGAACGTCACTTCTCTGCAGATGTCACCCCAGAATGACGTGCTTAAATCGTCGTCGTTTTCTCACCTCGCCAACTTGAAGTACATCTCCAACTCGAGCGCGACGGATGTGGATTCGGGCGAAGACATGGTTCCTGTTGAAGCAAGTGTGTAGCGTTTCGACAATCGCTCGTCGAGAGACTTAAATGAATACCTGTTTTAATATGTGGTTTCTCTGGTTGACAGTTGCAGGCGGCATGTCGTTGACCATGACGCTTGTTCCCGAGATTGAAATGTCGTTGGGACACTTGTTGTGCCAAAGCGCGGTTCATTGTCCTACGTTGGCCAAAGCCTGGGCTAGCTTAGGATCGTGGCTTTACAAATGGGGCAGAAAAGCGGTTGATGTCACTAGGTAAATATCGATGGAAACGTTAAAAAACTTTTGTTTTCAAATATACAGGGTGTTCGAAAGGTCGCCGTGAACTTTAATGAAACTGATTTGCAAAATATTTTATCACAAGTATATTTATTCTTTTTCACATGAAACATAAGTTTTTGTACATTTCTTACACGTTACGGACGCTTATCTTTTTGCAAAAAAAAAAAAAGATAGATGAAATTTTATTATAAAATCGAACACTATCAAAGCATGCAGAGACTTCTGGAACACCCTGTACATTTGCGCGCCATTAGTTAAAAAAATATTTTGTCTTGTTTTTTGTGTAGTGAGAAAAGTATTGATTTATCACCTGACGAATGGAACAAAATTATGTGCTTGCTTCCAAAGGTAATGCAGAATTTTTTTTCAATTGTGTACTTTTCATTTCATTCGAAGTCTAGTCGAGTCTAGCTTCATCTATTAGGCATTTACTTAATAATTTTTTGTATCTTGAGAATTTTCACTAAAAAATGTTTCAGTTTTTCAATACAAGCCATTTTTGTTTTGAAAATGGTAAAAAAATTATTACATTTTCGAACAAGTTTCGGAAGATTCACTTCCTCCTTCAGCGAATGAGTGGTGATTTTCAAAATAAAAATGGCTTGTATTGAAAAACTGAAACATGTTTTCGGCGAAAATTCTCATTTGACATTTATGCCATTAACAAAACACGTCTAAAAACAAAAAGTTTTTGTTAAGGACAATCTTCATTTAATTTTGCATTTAAAATTATATATATGTTTTGTAGGAAACTAGTGGGGACGAAATCAATGCCATCACGGAGATCATTTCGCGCACCTACTGTGTATCGGACAGCGAGTTCACGGTGAGATGGAGTTTTTGGTGGTTTTATTTCGCAGAATAAGAGTTAAAAAAAAATTGCCTTGACACAAAAAATATTTCAATAGGATACCGGTGGCGATGGAGATGAAATGATTCGCCGCCATCTCTTGGCTGCGTGCCCTCGTCTCAACTCCGTTGGCAGCTACTGCATGGATGAGCTGGTCAACGTGTGGCGAGGGATCGTCGATCGCATTTACTCCTTCTACAAGCTGTCGGCCGAAGCCTACTTCAAGTGTTTGATGTTGAGCGAGGTACTTGACGTCAATCGAGTTTCAAGTATGAACAATGCTAATCATTAAAAGTGTTCAGTTAGCTCAACGAAGGGAATTGTTTTTTTTCCACAGCCCACGAGTAACGAAGCTGGTGAGCAGCCTGAAGACACTAACATTATGGCCACGTTGCGATTGCTCCGACTCGTAGTGAAGCACGCGTCCGAGCTGCGGGAAGTGTTGGAAGAAGGCTTGGCTCACACCCCCACTGGGCCATGGAAAGGTGAATGTTGGAAATATTGATCTTGTTTTATGGTGACAAATACTTACACGAATGCAAATTTTTATTGACGAACTTGTTCGTTTTTTGTATTTTCTTACAGGTATTATTCCGCAGCTTTTTGCTAGACTGAACCACCCTGAAACCTACGTTCGTCAGAGCATTTCTGATCTGTTGTGCCGTGTTGCTCATGCTGCTCCCCATCTCATCGTGTTCGCTGCTGTTGTCGGTTCCTCCGCCATTAGGGGAGAAATCAAAGATAGTACGGGTAGGGCAAATTTTTTTTTACACCCTTTGTTGTAGTTTAGCGTACGAGTGAAGTGTCTGTGTCAGGGCAGCATCTCGTGACGAATACCGACTCTTAAAATGCATCTTTAGATAGGTTTCACTTGTGAGTGAGGTGTGTGTGTGTAACATAGTAGTTCGACCTTTGGTGATAATCACTGATGTCAAAATACGTATACACATAAAAGTGTTGTTTAATCATTTTATAATGTACCGCATTTTTGCAACTATAAGAAGCCTGTTGACTAAGATTTCACACATGGCGCTCTCTAGCTGTGTTTTGAATTTGTAGGCGTCTCATATAAATTTTAATAAACTAGTAGGTACAATAAAAATTATTTATTATATTACCGGTAGAATATAACAAAATAGTATATGAACGAGTGTGTTATTTGGGGTCTTCAGTATTCTCCAGTCTTTTTCACATTCTCCTACTAAGAAAATAACAAATACCCGTATGTGGAACTCGAGTTTCAATTTAAGGAGCGGTTGTGTCATCACGCCTACCACGCATGGCGCATTTACTCGAGATGCTGTGGCTAACATAGAAGAGCACTGTCGTTCGGGCAGTCAAATGCACATCACCCATGGTTTAATAAATCGATAGGCATGCACTTAACACATTGTTCAATAAACCACATGGTTTCCACATGGATGTGGAAACTGGTTTAATTTACCTGGTCCATCAAACTTGCCAGTAAATAGCCTACTTAATAAAACGATAAGAATCTCTGCATCCGTATGTTTCTGGCGTGCCATTGGCTGAAAACGTGCCTATGATGACATAGGGCAAGGCATCACATGACACTCAAATAATGTCATTTTTAACCCCGCCTCAAAGCTACCTTGCAAAGAAAGTGAGTCATTTAAAGTGGTTTTCATGTTGTTGTAGGATTCATTATTGACTAAAGTCACGAGTCCTATATAATTAATTAATTTCTCACTCAAACCCCCTAAAAGTTGCATCTTATATTTGCGCAAATACTACTTATTTTATTAACTTTTTGTTGTGTTAAAGGGATTCAATTCATTCATGTACAATTATATTGTATTAAGGTCTATTTTTTGTTTTCATGATAGCTGGTGTGTTGGGCCAGTATTTGTCCCAGTCGTCCGACGACGAATCGGAAGATAAAACGGATGACGCGTCTCAAGAAGGCGACATCGCCCTCGTTCCGACGGAAGAAGATCAACAAAAGGCGGCGATCATGCGTAATTGTTTCGCCGCTATGGTCGAGACGCTGTCTAAACAGGTGCGTGCGTTGATGCATTGACAACATGTCGGTGTAGCATGAAAATAAAATTGTTTTTTTTTTCTAACCGATCTTTGTGCACTGTATGGATAGGATCCGCGTAGCATTTCCGAAGTGCAAATGTTCGTCCAAGAGCTGAGAAGAATCACGCTCTTGTGGGATGAATTTTGGGTTGGCACGTTAAATCAGTACCATGCCGATTTCAACAGGTATTCATTCCTATAGTTTTAAGAGATATTTTCTTTAAGGGATACGAATTTGTTTTTTTATTTTGGTTGCCAAGTACGATCGGTGATTTTGTTTTGTTGCGTCGTTTTTTTTTTTTTTGAAGGAAAATTTCCCAGTTGGAAAACGAGGTGAAGAAGGTTCTCAACAATGCATCGTTAAGCTCGAGCGAGAAAGCTCTCATCATCCAGCGTAAACACGCGACCATCTTGAAACCGGTAATGCTGTTTGTTATCTTCGTGAATTTATTTGTTTGTTTTTTAGAACAAACGTTGCATGTGAAACTAGTTTCAACTAATAATTCGCATATTCCGAAAACTAATATCGCAGACGCTTTTCGTGCTCGAACAACTGCACCAAATCACGTCGCAACCTCCCGAAACGCCGCACGAAGTTTGGTTTCAGGAGATGTTCGGTCGACTCATCGAAGATACCATCAACCACTTGAAGAATCCGACCGATCCTTCCCAGCCGCAAGCCAGTTGGCAACATTACAAACAAGTTAGCAATTTAAGCGTTGGTGCGATTATTTGTATGGATAGTGAAACTTGTTTGAAACTATAAATTTTTTGTTGTTTTTTTGAAACAGCTTTTGCAAACGCTGCAGCATCGAGCGCAGAAACGTTCCAGCCTCATCCTGAACATGGAACAAGTCAGTCCAACGTTGGCCAATTTGCGATCTACCGTCATCTGCATTCCGGGAGCCCAAACCAAAGGCAATCACGTAAGAAACGCGTTCTTTGTTTTATGTAACGAATCCACAAAACGACTAAATTTTGATTTTGGTTGGATTTTTTTCAATAACACAATTATAGTTATTTCATAAATTATAAATAAGTGAATGGGTAGACGTAGTTGAGTGGTTCTGATGATAAACTATACTGTATAATATAAGTCATTATACTCGCACTGATCTTCACAGACAATAACGATAGAGTCCATCGACAATACAATTTCAATCCTGCCTACAAAGACCAAACCAAAGAAGTTGATTTTTCATGGTTCGGATGGTTGCAAGTAAGTGAATGCGACAAAAAACGTTTTGTGCGCCATTATTTTGTTGCTTGATCGCAAAAAAATCGAAGCTGAAACATAGATATATAATTTTTTTGTGGTTGTTTATTTTTCCAGGTATATCTATTTGTTCAAAGGCTTGGAAGATCTTCATTTGGATGAGCGCATCATGCAGTTCATCTCCATAATAAACAGCATGTTCGTGCGAAACAAAAGACAGGGGAAAGTGATATATCGTGCACGGCATTATTCCGTCACACCTTTGGGTCCACGTTCGGGCCTCATCCAGTGGGTCGACGGCGCGACTCCACTTTTTGGACTGTACAAGCGTTGGCAGCAGCGAGAAGCAGTTGCCCAAGCCCAGAAGATGTCTGTACGTATCGTGGTGTATCCAGCACCCTACCCCCTTGATCGAGGAGTTGGGTGGAATAACCGCTTAACTTGAAAAAAAAACGTAGTTTTGAGAAAAAGGGTAAAAAAAACTTGTGGTACCACTTCTTGTGCTATAGACTGGTCTAAAACAATTCAATAGATGCATTTTATAGGAATAACGGCTTAAGTATCTTGACGCCCTTTTTCCACCCATCTTCTCAAACATTGTATTGTATTATTGATTGCACCCCTATGTATATGGGTTGTATCCATCGGTGTGTGTCGGCACGTTTATATAATTGATTTTTAAAAACCCTGTTTGTCGATGTTCGTTTCAGAGCGGTAACATCACATCAGGTGTTCCAGGTAACACAACACCAAGGCCATCGGACATTTACTACAACAAGCTGACTCCGCTATTGAAAGAAAAAGTGATTTGACAATTTTCAAATTTGCTTTCAAATTTGTAGTGGCATTAAAACGTTTTGTCAACTTAAATTTCTGTTTACTTTTGTCATTTTTTTTTTAGGGTATCGCCAACTTGGACAAACGAAGAGAATGGCCGTTGTCAGTTTTACGACAAGTGCTTTTGGAGCTGATGGAAGAAACTCCAAAGGATTTGCTTGCAAAGTGCGTTCTGCTTGTTTTTGTGTTGTTTTTTAAAATATAAAATTATTCGTAATACGTTACTGAAAATTATACCTTGTAATAATTGGCGATTAACGTTATAGAGAATTGTGGTGCAGCAGTAGCAGCGCGGCCGAGTGGTGGAAGATCACCGAGACGTACTCGCAATCGACAGCCGTCATGTCGATGATAGGTTACATTATCGGTTTAGGGGATCGTCATCTCGACAACGTGCTTGTCGATCTGGCATCTGGAGAGGTACTTCACAAGGATTCCACAAAAGCTGCCATACTAAAGGCTTGTGTTTATACGTTTTTCGTATTCCTAACTGCTGTTCACCCTTAGGTTGTACACATCGATTACAACGTGTGTTTCGAAAAAGGCAAAAACCTGCGGGTTCCAGAAAAAGTTCCATTTCGCATGACCCCCAACATTGAAACTGCATTAGGAGCGACGGGCATCGAGGTAATGTTGTTCTTAAATAATCAATTTTTGCTTTTTGACAATTGAGTAACAATTTTTTGTTTTTATATATATATTTTTTTTATCAGGGAATATTCCGCGTATCTTGCGAACATGTGATCAAAACCATGCGGCGAGGTCGTGAAACTCTGCTGACTTTGTTGGAAGCGTTCGTTTACGATCCTCTGATCGATTGGACTCCAGGAGGCGAAGGCGGCTACACGGGCGCCGTCTACGGTGGCGGGCAATTGGTAGCCATGGAGAATCGTCAAAGCAAATTGGACATGGAGATGGAAATCACTTATTCCATGTTTTCCATTCGCATCGCCGAAATGAAAGCAGATTGGATTAAAAACAGGTGAGGTTCAAAATGTTTTTATACTCTTTCACTTGTGAATGAGCGAGGAGCTGGGAATCGAACGCATGCTGGCATCGACAGATGTTGACGATAATGTACTGTATAGCCAAAAAGCGCATGAAGTGAGAACAACCGCATAAATCAAAAAAATCACATTAAGTCCGATGTGACAAAAGTCACACAAATTGAATAAAAAAAAAATTGCAGACGTCGAAGATGAAATCGTTCGAAACTCGCATAAAATCCAATATCGAATTACCCAAAGATCACATAAAGCGAAAATGTATAAAGTGTATTCTTGAAAAAGTAAAAATATCGCGCAGATAAATACATAAATTGATAAGTGCAGAAATCAAAAATGGAATCAGTCAAATCTTGCAGAAATCAAAATATCGAATTGCTAAATGATCCCCGGAGTTTAATTTTGCTTAAATCAAATTTCGCATAAATCAAAAAATGCATTATGTATGTACATACAGTATATCTGTATATGACAGTTTGTTTGTTTTAAGCTTAAAAAGCATTTTTGATGTACTAGTACCAAAAGTGAATCGTTGTCTTAAGGTTCAACTTACTACTCCTAACTTCTGATGTAGTAGTTGAGTAATTACTGCAACGTCAGCTGCTTACCCAACCATTGAAAACTGGCTAGAAAGATAAAGACATCTCGGTTGTGATCAATTTGCTCAACTTGCCACACCAAAAAGTGCCTTTTAAGATTAGACGCTCGAGAGTCGAATTTATTCCTTTAATTTATTTGTTTGAAGGGATGAACTGTTGGAGTCGTTGCCTTTACTCGAGGAACACCTGGAGTCGTGGATCGCCACTCAGAAGAATCTACTCACAGCGGAAGAGGTGTTGCAAGAACACCACACGCAGATGGCCTATCTCAAAGAAGCGGAGGCAAACCCCACGCACACGTTATATTTTCTTCACCAGCGCTATTCGGAATACGTGGTGGTGAAATCGGCCGTCAATGCGGCCAAGGAGTTGGCCCAGGAAAAGCTGAACGAATGCGAACGGTGGCATAATTTACACGAGGTGAGCTTCTTGTTTGTTTCGAGTTTTCGTTTTGGTGTTCCTGGAAGTTGACGTTTTTTTATGAAACGGTCGTCTTTGTCGTTCAGGTTACTCTTCATGCCGTCACCGGTACGGAATTATCTCGATGGTACAACGAAGCCGCCAAAAGCATCAACTTTGCAGCGAGCTTTGCACCCGTCATCGATTTTCTTCACACGGCTGGACAGAGTCAACTACTTAGTCAGGTAAATTCGCCACCTTGTTGTTTGGTTTTTCATCTTTTATTTGGATGGTTGGTGATGTTTTAAAGAAACACGTTTCTCCAGTGCGAACAAGTGGACAACGACTTGGCTAATCTTCTTCACCAACATCAGAGCATTCTGCGCTCGTGTCTGGATGCGCTGACAACTTACGCTACCATCGTCGTTCAGGTGAATAGTTGCATATCGTATGTTCGTTTAGAAGATCAATTTTGCAGTTTCGTGGAAATACAATTTTGTAACCGTTTGTTTACATTGAAATGATCTAGTTTCCACCGAGTTACCTGAAACAAAATCGAAGCTACAAGTGGCAACAGTGGCTGCTTCAATTGACGAGCAACTTCACCTTGACCGAGTAATGACATTTTTCAATACTCTTTTATATTAGCAGCCCCTTCACTTCCGAGCGAGTGAATTGTGAGTTTCTCCATGCAAAAAACAAGATGACTCGACGGATTTGTTTTAGTCTATCGAGTGATGCTGGCTATATGGCGGAAGCTATATCCATTATTCCTTAGACCCTCCCACAGGCTAAATGGCTCGACGGATTTTTGATCAATGACTGAGGTGTCCATGTCTTATTTTTACGAGTGTCAGTGCCTACGTTGGTGTTGATTAAAAACCAATATGGCGGACATTTTATGCCAGTATAGAGAGAGTAGGCTTAAAAAGCATAATGTCATTGTTTCTTGTATGGGAAGTGAAAACTTCGTAGATTTGTCTCTTAGTTGCAACTACACCGCAGTTGAATTTTAACTGGAACCCGTAACTTGTTGCATTACAGCGAGGACTTTATTGGTTTTTTTTACACCTTACATGATGATTGACAAATTGAAAAAGCCTCATTGTAACTACGGCAATAACTACTTGATGATGATGATTATTAAGTGTATATTGTCTTTTTTTTTTCCATAGATGTCAAGAAGTTATTAACAAATTTCACACTGAATATGGCCTCGAGTGTCTGGATGTGAATTTGGTGCAAGCTGTGTTGAGCGTCGAGTACCAACTGCAAGCCATCATCAACGAGATGAACAATAATCGTATCAAGGTTCGGTTCGAACATCAATCAAAACACCTTTCTTTTTTGTCACATCTATTTACCAATATGATATATATTTTTTGTAACAGTTATACGAGAGAATTCAAATGGAAGGTTTAGACAACGCTGGGCAACTGGCTTCTAATACCGAAGAATCGCGGCAAGCGATTCACCAATATCTAAGAGGTGCGAGATTAGCTTCTTTATTTTCAATCTTTACAAAGTGATGTTTTGTTCCATTTCACAAACAAAAAAATTTTATTATTATTTTATTGTTTTCAGATCATAGTAAAAGTGGCATCAATAGCTTCAAATACGTTTTGCTGACGTCGCTCTGTTCGCTTAACAAACGCTGTCTCATGTTGGAAGGAGCAGCTTTTGGTGAGTTGTTTCGAAACTTGTGAATTGCGTATCGTTGTGTGTGTTGGGGTTTTAAAGCGAATTTTTTGTGAACTTGTGATAGCTGCCGAGGACCGTCTGGTCAATTTCACGTTCCGCGAAGGGGACTGGTTTTTGGATGAGGTTTATAGCATCAGCAATAACGTCATGGAACTTCTTGTGCTGCTTAAAAACAACTGTCAGGTAAAGACTGTTCACTCTCTTTGTACACTTTATTTATTAGCTTCCCTTGCGAAATTTTTACATACAAAAACAAAATGGATTCGTCTTAGTCTATCGAATGATACTGGTTACATACATGGCGGACGCTACATGCCATAGGTCCATTATTCTGTAGACCCTCCCACAGGCTCGATGGATAAGGTATCCATGGATCCGTCTTAGTCTCACGAGTGTCACTGCCTGTGATGCTGTTAATTAAAAACCAAAATGGCAAATGCTCTATGCTAGTATATAAAGAGTATGCTTAAAAAGCATTTTTGATGTACTCGTTTGTTGGTCAAATTGGGCGTTCCGCAGCGTTCGAGTAAAGAGCTGATCGCTTTTTTTTTTCAGATCACGTTGGACGGGGATCCGGACATCATCAAAGCTTTCGAAGGCGTTACGGCGATTCACCACGTGGTTCAGTCGTTGCAAGATTTGCACCTGAACTTCCTCACCATCATCCTTCCCGAGGCACTGAAACACATCCAGTCGGAGGAACGTTCCGTGACACAAGCGCTGCAGATGTTGACGTCCCTCGTGCTTCAAGTGGGGATGCCTCTCGACATGTTGGTCAACCAACTCGAGATCCACATGCGCAGTGTCGTTTTAGAAATGGATGTAAGTAGGCAATCTCTTCCATCGCACTGCATTTTTTGGCATTGAGCAATTTGTGACATCAGCTTCAATCAATGAAGACTGGTTGGACAAAGAAGCTGACGCTAACAACAGCTTTGCACAAATTGCTCGGTTTTTGCTACACCGCCAAAAATTGCACGTGGCAGGTCTTTGGAATTAAGTTGACGTAGAATCATTTGTCGAATTTATTTGTTTTTTTGACAGTCACCAAATTCTGAAGCAGTTGCATTGGTGAATCATTTACGGAACGAATTCAGTGCTTTCGTGAAACCGACAACTTTAGAATGCAGTAAGTGTTGATTTTTTTTTTTTGAAGGGGGGGGGGGGTTTGTTTATTAGTATTAACGACTTCTTGGATATTGGTTAAACCTTATTTCTTTTGTCTCAGATCTTAGTCCAGGTCAGATGTTGTTCATGGGGTTCAACGGACTTTTTACAAAATTGGAAGAAGACTTTTTGTCCGCACTGAGCACATTGAAGCTGTTAGTTTTACCTATGTGCTGGAAGAAAGTGGACTTGGTCAAAGAAGCCAAGGCTCTTCTGGTTGGTTCAATCTAAACGTGTTCCGAGTGTAGATTTCAAATCTCGTCAATCGATACAAAAAAATTATACAGTGTGTTTCTGAAAGGCCTGGTTAAATTCCAACCACAAATGAAAACCAAGCAGAAAGTCCATATAAACATGGTTCCGGAAATGCTTTCTTTCTGATAAATTTAATTTTTAAATTTGAAAAGACTTTTTGAACATCCTGTAAGGAGTGTAGAGAGTTTTCAATCATGTTTTTGTTTTGAAACTTCAAAAACGAAAAATTTCATTCGACGTGCAATGGGATGCTCGTACGTCCACATGAAAATGGGTCATGAGAGAAAGATTTGAAATGGGCACTTTGTGTGTGTGAATCTCTAAACGTTGTTGATAGGCTCAACTGCAACGTATTGTCATTTTCTGGGTTTTATTTTTCTAGGCTCCTGTGTTCCTTGATTCTGCTTTGGCTGTTCTGCGAGACATTTTCTTCATCAAAAGGCTTCAAGCCATGCAGGACTTCTTTGCTTTGGCTCAACAACATTCGCACGCGTTGCTCAGTACGTTCACGTTAAAAACGTCATGTGACTTGAAACACATCGTACGAGTTAATGTAACTGGTCTTTTTTTTTTTTGCGTCGGTTGCAGTAGGCACACTGACACCCACGCTCGACTCCATGCAATACGGAGCCGTTTACAATGACAACCAGCTGACTCAGCCTATCAAACGCTTCATAGCCGAGTTTGTCAGGAAGCAGGTAGGTTGCAAGTTGTACAGTATTAATAATGATAATGGCCCAGATCTGTGGTAGGATTGGTATTTATGTGTGACAGAAGCTTAGTCCCGCCCATCATGCCGAAAATCCTCCCTTTAGTCGGCTGTTATTGGTGGTTATTAAAATCGAAACCAGTCTAAGTGTAGCATCCTGTCACTACATGGCGCTGGTTGTAAATGTAAAAAGGGCATGTACACTGCCCATCACTGCGCTGGTTGTAACAGGCAGTGATGGGCAGTAGTTGAACTGCTAGTTAAATTACTTTTACAGTAATTACTGGGTAGTTATAACTATGTTACATGGTAGTTAACTACGTGGTTTAACTGCTACATATAAGGCTAAATAACCACTGTAAATTTTCGGAAATTTGCAGTGCCGCTGTAGTGTCTTTTTAGTATAGCAAGTTGAATACTACACCAAGAAAGTGCAAAATTTCAGACATTGTTTGAAAAGATGGTTATTCCTTCATGCTATGTAAAGCTAATCCGCAGAAGTTGAAACAAATCGTTAAATAACTATTAAAACGTATAAAAATAATAACTTTTTATACTAACAAGTACTCGACTACTTTACAGTTAGAAAAGTAATTGTAATTACTTTTTACAAAATTGTAGTTAACTGGTAGTTAAAAATTACTTTTTTCAGTAGTAGTTAGTAGCTACAAATTTAAAGTTTGTATTACTAACTCGGAACCCCTGTCTCATGGTCTGCTTCTAGTAACAATAATTAACAAAACCAAATTGTGTAGTATAACTCGAATCTTTTTTCAATTTCAGATGGTGGGTCTGTTGTCGCAGAGTCTTTGTCATATGTTGTGCTTGTGCATCCGAAAGGGTGGGGTGGACGTGACGGCCGAAATCGAACTGCGCGATGTCGGAGCCGAGAGCAAAGTTTCGCTGGAAGAACTGTGTCGCAAAGTGGTCGATCTTGCGCTCAAGGAAGACATGTTCAAGCAAAGTCAACTCAATCACGCTACAATGCTCGTCGCCAATTTCGAGCAGAATTGGAAGAAGCAGGATGTTGCAAGGTCGTACGAATAGTACATGTATGAAATGACGCCCTTCCTGTGGCTGGGTTAGGTTAACATGATTTTTTCATGCTTTTGCAGACGTCTGGAGCAAACGGATGGGACACTGAAGACAAGCTTGCAACGATTGCAACTGCAGCTAACTAGTCATCAGTGGCTTCACGAAGACATTCTACTACACAGTAGTGTAAGCGCGATGCACAACATGGGCGCACCTTCGCGTGCCAACGTGATGTCGGAGATGCGAAAGGTAGGGAAAAAGTGTTCAATTCTTATTATTGAATACGTTGGTTTGGGGTGTTGAATGAAAGGAGGTGAAAGATAAACCAAACTTGATTTTCGACAGAGCATGCAAGCGCTGTTGTCGATAGAATCGAGTCTTGTTGGCACCCGTGATCGCTTCCATAATCTGGTGTCGAGCGTCGAGCAACGTCTCAAGTGGGCGGTTGGCGCGAACCCATCGGTCACTAACATTTTGGAAGAATTCGGACAGTCGGTCGCTTTGAGAAGCGAACTTATCATGGTATTGTTTTGTTTTAAATGTTGGTTTGGCAGTTTCAATTGAAAAGCTAAAAGTTTGTTTAACCGCTCTCTCAATAGACTATGACCAAAGTGGGCGGCGAAGTAACAACAACTTGCAGCACCGTCTTGCATTTCGAAGCGTTACGGACACGCACTTCCGAGGCGATTTCCTCGGACAATGGCTTCCTTCAACTTATCAACCAGTAAGAAATGAATGGTCGTTAATCTTACCTTGTCTTCATCTTGCATCTCGAAACGTTGTTGACGCTGGTCTCTCATGTTTCCAGGTGCCAGGAAAGTTGCCTGTTGGCAGAAAATTGCAAAACCAATGTAACGCAACTCGAAGAAAAACTGGTCGACATGAAGGTAAAAATAGTTATAACTCGTATTAACTAAACACGATTTTGATTTTATTAACTAATCAACTTACAAGATTACAAGAGGATTAAAATTTAAGGTCCGGTACAGTAACTCCTCAATATACAGGGTGTTTGTAGTCAAATTTTTAACCACGGATGTTACGCATTGAAACAAAGCAACTCATGTAAACATGCTTTCCTTTCGAGATGACACAGGGTGAAGTCATATACTTGCTATATGTATGCAAATGAGTGTGCATTTCTGGACCCATGTTTACATGGACTTTGTTTTGTTTTAATGTGTAGCATGTGGCTAAAATGTTACTACACCACCTGAGAGCACTCTGTACTCTAGTTACAGATTCTCATTAGTATACAGTACAGGCAATGTCATTACATTTTAATTTCTATTTTCCTTTTCAGCCCCTGGAAGGCCAAGCTGTCACTAAAGAATGGATCATGTCGCTCGCTAACATGGTAACGGAAGCAACTAACAAAGTTCAAGGACTGTTGACAGATAGAAAAGTAGACGTTTATTGCACCACGGTTCGAGTCTTTTTTCCGCTCCTTTGTTTGTTTGTTTGTTTTTTTGCATATTTCTGTTTTATTGGTTTATATTAAGTATGATTTGCTACGTAACTTCAGGACATCATAAAAAATCAAGTGATCAACATTCGTGGTCAGTTGACAACCCATCATCATCTGATGACCGACATACGAACTATTCTCAAATCAATGGCTAAGGTGAGGAGCGTTTATTTAAATGTGAAAGGGTGTTGGGTGACGTTTTGACAATTCCGAGGAAAATGCGTTTCAAGATCTGAACGTGCCTTGCTGTCTATGGGCTACATCACACTTCTTGCGCTAATATTTTTGCAAAAAAATTATGCGTCAGGAAGGTAGAATTGCCTCCTAACATTTGAAAATACCTTCTAGGTCATCATTTTTGACAAAAAAAAAAACGTTGCTTAACACCGTTTTACGCCAAGCCCTTCGATTAAATTTTTAATTGGTGCATGTCGGTTGTTGACGCAAGAGCGTTTGCTTTTTTCTTTTGTGTAGTATGAAGAGCAGAACGTCGGTTGTTACGTTCAAGGCGTCAAACAGTACATGCAGGACTACAAGAACTATTCGGAGAAATTCACCAACTTCATCCGCGAAGTCCTCACCGAGGAACTCAACGTCGATCGGTTGCAGAACTTTGCCATCACCGTCCGCCAACTTTATGACGAGACCAGCAGCATTTACGAAAACGTCGTTCAGTTTGCATTGCCGTTGGCGTCGATATCGATGCCCATCATCTTTGCTGGGAATGATGTGAACGGGAAAATTCATGGTGAGGAAGGGGGGGAGCGGAAAAAATGAATTATTGAATCATTATTTTGTCACGTTTGTTGGCGTTTGGAAGAAATGTTAACTCAAACGGTGGAGTCGTTTTCAATTGCAGATGTTGGTAATCCTTTAATAGAGGACCCAACTCTAGGGTTTGGTTCCCTTCGCATTGCTGCTTCGCCACGCAAGCATTTATCGATCGGTCGATCGGAACTGTTTTCTGGTACTTCGCCTGCTAGCCAAAATATTAATCGTTCTTCAGGTGCGATGGATATGCGTAAGCTTCCTCGTACACGTTTAGTGTTGTGATTTAACGCTTTGTTTCTCTTTTCATTGTTTGGTGCGGTGTAGGGCTTACCAAAAAATCAACCGTCACACGGGACCCACGCACGGGGAAAGGTAAGCGTTCGTACTTGGCAATCCTCTAAAAAATTTGATCCGATAAGCCTTTGTTGCGGTAGTTCAAGTTTGATTGTCGCCGACAGCTCTTCAAGAACGTAATTCATATGCCGTCAATGTTTGGCGTCGCGTAAAAATGAAATTGGATGGCCGGGATCCTGACAACAATCGACGTTCAAGTGTTGCAGAACAGGTAAGATTTCACTGTTTGCGTCCATTTATTTTGTATTTACCAGTGTCTTGCGTTCTAAGCTTCTGCACTATAACAACGAGGGGTAACCCGTGCTATAGCTTGTGAGGATATTGTTCTTTGTTACCCTTGTGTGTTTTCAATTGTTGTCATGGAGACACAGTTGCATTTCATATACCATATGTACTAATGCAAAAGTCAGGCAAGATTTTTTATCATGAAGGTAGTATCTTGTTTGTATTTGGTGTATAATTTGTTTCCATGTCATTTTGTGTAGTGAAAGTTTGATTTTTATAGTGTTGTGCAGTATTCATTTTTATGTGATGGTGTATTATCATGATTATTAGGTGGATTTCGTGCTTCAGGAGGCAACCAACTTGGACAACCTGGCTGTCTTGTATGAAGGTTGGACCCCGTGGGTGTGAGAGTACTGCCATCATCTGTCGGCTTTTCCCTGTGAAAAATCATAATCAAATGGCATCTGCCTAAAAGATCCCGCTCGCTACCTGGCCACCCCCCGCAGCACAAGGAGGCTGCTGGGGAAAATAATGGGAAGGGTGGGAGAAAATACAAATATGCTGCTCGCACCATTGCCGCTACGCTAACAAAAGCATGTTTTATTTAATGTGTCCAGATACTACAAACAAAAAAAAAAATAAACCACACACACACAAAAATAATAATAATAATAATACGAGATCGTCGTCGTCGTTGTTGTCATTGTTGGAACAAACAAAACAAAAAATAATAATAATATTGATGAACAGAGCAGCACATATATAATAAGTTTTTCTTTCTCTACTCTCATCTTTGTTTCCCCTCCCCTACCTCCGAATATCCTCGACATGATTTATTTTGTTTATCCCATTTTTAGTTTTAAAATTTTAAACTTTTTTTTTTGGTCATCCCTACCAAACAAAAAATCACGATCGTAGTTTTCGTATAAAACATATTCGAACTTGTTCCCTTTCGACGTTTTTGTTTTTTTTTTTGTGTTTCGAGAAGAAGAAATTTTCGTTTTCACTCGTAAGATCGATAAAACTTACGGTATTTTGTTTTTTTTTATTGCTTTTTAAGCGAACGGAGTCGAGTAATCCTTTTATTTCAGTGAAAAGAGAGTCGTTCGCTCGAACACACGAAGGGACGAATAATAAGTTTAAGAGATTTATTTTTTTGTTTAAGAAAAATGGGATTCTATGATATTATATAATTTTTTCCCCCCATTATTCCTTTCTCCCCCCCGCCCCTCCCCTCGTTTTATTTCGATTTAATTATTTTTGCATGTGTCGAAAAGGAGTAGCGGCAAAGCAGCAGCAGGGGAGAACACAGATGATATCGAGCCGAGGTTAATGTACGTGTCCAGGCATGCCTATGTTCCCGTAATAGGCGTCAATTTTTGCCATCGTTAAAGCCCGACGTTGAACCGACCTCGGTTGTCTCTGCATCTCCCCCCCAACTGAACCGGAAAACACACAAACAAACACACACACACTAAAAAAAAAATGAAATGAATAAGCGTTAAAAAAAAACCAACAACATCCAAGAGAATAATAAGTAACAAAAAATAAATAATAATTTTTCTATGAAACTATTTTCTCTCCCCAGTTTTTCGAGATGTGCTTTTTTGTAAACATTGTAACTTTGGAAAAACAAAACAAAACAAAAGAGAAGTTTAACATTTATTTTTTTTTAATTAATTAATTAATTAATTTAATTATTTCAACGCTGTTGAAAAAACAAAATGGCTATTCTTTTTGTTGATAATTATTTTCTTATATTTACTTATTGGCAGTTGAGATATTATTTTTTGTTTCTTGTTTTTTTTTAATCTTTAATAGTTAAATTTTTTTGTCTCATCTTGTTTAATTATTTTCTTTTTTTTTGCACCATGCTTATAATTTTATTTTATTTTTGAATTTTCGTAGAATTAATAATTTTTTGTTTGTTTTTTTTGTATAAAACAAAATAAAAATTTTTTTTTTCGTTCATTTAATCCGAATCGTACACGCGTCGTAATCCATGTAGATGTAGTAGTAGCATGTTCGGTAGTTTTCGGTATACAAAGTAAGTCTCTTTTTTAAAATTATAAATATAATAAATATAACGAACAAGTGAAAAATTTTTATTTAAAATTTGATATTTTTTTGTTTTTTGGTTAAATCATTATCAATTCAAACAAAATGTTTGAATTTTCTTCGCACCGGAAACAACACATCGTTATAATTTTTAATTTGATTTTAATTTAAAATTTGATATTTTTTGGGTTAAATCGTTATTCTTGTAAAAAAAAAAAATTATGAGCTTTGGACAAAATGGTTCAATTTTCACATTGGAAACAATACATCATTATAAGTCGTTTTTATTATTATCATCATTATTATTATTAGTGTTTTCTGGATATTAAAATAATAATAATAATACAACTGCATATCGTTAAGTCTTTTTGTTTGTTTTTTTGTTTTTGTCGTATACAAGTTGTCGAAACTTGCTTTGTAATCTTAATGCAACATTAAAATCGATTCACTTTTCAATTCGTTTTGTCGTTTTTATTTCGTCCGTCGCCATCATCATCAAATTGCGAGCCAAACACGAATAGTAAAACTTATGTACACACATTAAACTATTCTTGCACTACCTCGACGAGCATGATAAAAATGAAACACAAAAAGATTAAATCCGCCATAACATTGTTACCGCATAGTTACCGTTGACTAGAACGTCATGGCAGAAACTTGAGCATAAGATCTGTACGCTGGACAGAACCAACAAATGGCGTCGAAAAACCATTTATTTCTTTTCTAGACCACGTCGGTCGGTCGCTGCGTGCGAGCGAAGTTGAGAAACACTTGTTCCAGAGTGGTCTGACTGACCGAGTAGTCTTCTATGCAGTACTCGTATCGGGCCCGTTCCATGGTACCGAAAATGTACGCCCAGCTCAGTTTGGGGTTTTGAATGTGATAATGAATCATGCAGTAATGCATGTCTTTTAATATGCTTCCTGCAACAGTAAATGTTTTGTCATCATCATCATCGATACTTGACGGTTAATTATATACCACCACCGAGGAAACAACCAACACCAGTTGACAGATGTGCGATACTGACCGCGAGCTTGGACGTTGGAGCAAACTAGACGATTGTTAAAGCAGTTGTAAAGTAGTACGACCACCGAGTGCAGTTTTGAGTGCTTGAAAACATTGAGTGACCATAACCAGAGAACCATAGCGAAAGTGTACCGAAAACGAGCGTTTGTGCAAGAATAGATGTTTTTATAGTCGCTTCACTTGCGAGTTGCTACATACAAAAACAAGACGAATCGATGGATTCGTCTTAGTCTATCGAGTGACAACTGGCTATATGGTGGACACTACATTCCATATGTCCATGGATTATTCTTTAGCAGAGACGCATTATAATACAGATCTTTAGACCCTCCTACAGGCTAAATGGATTTTGATAAATGAGGTGTCCATGGATCTGTCTGTCACTAATGTCACTTCATATAGGCTGTATATAATCGTTATATGCCAGTACGCTTGAAAAGCATTTTTTTAACGTACTTGTTTTCTTAATATAACGTTCATTTTTCATACAGCAAATCCCGAGTAATTGCTGTAGGCGGACAGCAAAATTGATGTCCTATTTTTGCGTTTTAAAAGTACAGTAGAACCAGTGTGTTTACGTTGTTCGTTTATAGTTATTTATCAATGTAACACTTTTTATTTTTTATGCCACATCAACGTCGTATGCTGTGTGGAATTTCCTGTACTGTACAGGATGGATCTTTTTGCGGTTAAAATCTTTGGCGTATGAAGAAAGTAACGGGGAAGCAAAAGCAGGTGTTAGGAGAAAAAATGATGTGTTCAACAGATTAGAGAGAGAGGAACGTGCAAACAATATATTTTTACCTGGAAAGCTCGTCTCTATGAAGTTACGCAATTGCTGCACCGCGGCATCGGTGTTCTTCGAATCGGCTGCCCGTACTTTGGCGATGAGCGTGTATCCTTGTCCGTACTTATTCTTGAGATGTTGCGGACTACCCAAACAACGGAACTGACCGTTCACCATGATGGCCACACGCGTGCACAACACATCGCACTCTTCCATACTTTAAAAAATAAATAATAAACTCGACCGTTAAGAGTCACAATTTTTGATGTGGCAAGTTGAATAATTTGTTAACAGCTTTCCAAAACTACTCAAGTTGGACGAGCTGCAGTTTCAACTTTCGTGAAAGCATCAAGTGGTTCACAAATTGCATGTGACAAAATTGTCATTTTTAAATATTGAAATTATTACCTGTGTGAGGTTAATACGATCGAATGTCCGCTGTCACGAACCCTTGAAATGGCATCCCACAGAAGCCGACGAGCAAGCGGATCCATTCCCGTTGTCGGTTCGTCCAGAAACACTATTGGTGGATTTCCAACTAACGCGATGGCTGTGCTGAGTTTCCGCTTATTTCCACCACTAAATACAATTCAACGATTTACGAGTTGATTGAAACAACAACAAAATCAAATCACAAATAGCTCACCCTGAACCCCAATAATCTTAGGCCTACCTGTAATCTTTAACGAGCTTATCCAAATGTTCGCCGAGCAATAAATTCTCGGCCAAGTTCATAATGACGGACGGAATGTACTTTTCCGGAACGCCACGGAATCGAGCGTACATGATGAGAGTCTCTCGGCCCGTCATTTGATCGATGAGAGCGTCGAATTGAGGACAGTAACCTACCCTTTGTTGAACCTGTAACGACAAATTACGGTTACGTTCACCACGATCCGTAAAAAACGAGGGATCGGATAGCACCAAGATGACATTACCTGTTTGATATGTTCCGTGACGCTGAACCCTTCGACGCACGCGTCACCGTCCGATATGGGTTCGTCGCCAGTCATCATTTTAAACGTGGTCGTTTTTCCAGCACCGTTGACTCCCAATAAACCAAAGCACTCGCCGCGAGGGATACCAACGGACACGTGATCGACTGCCAGGAAATCTCCATAGTATTTAGTCACGTCGCTATTTAGAGACGAAATAGAAAATATGTTGTCAAATTCAATTCTACACTTTTGGGTAAAATGGTAAGCAAAATGATTTACCGTAGTATTAAATTGTCGGTGCAGGAAAGATAACCGATGGAATTGGTCTCTATTCTTTCTCGTTCATTGGCAACGTCGTCATCTTCGATATGATATTGCTGATCGTCTTCTTCTGCAACATCTGTTTACAAATGTATCGGCAATTTAATATTGATGCAAAACTATATATCGGTAGTCTAAATCTCATTCTGCTATTGAAGTGTAAACTCTTTTTTATTAAACATGGCTAACCTTAAAATGAATAGATTTAAATTCATAAAATAATAAAAACTTTAAATAGCCTAATATAAATGGTTGGTAAACTTTGCTCTTAGGTTGGTGGGCGGAGTTTAGAATACCAGGTTAGGTTAGTAAGGAAATACAACAACATTGAAATATTCCATTTGTACCTAAACTCCGCCTACCAACCTAAAGTAAAAGATAACGTCTGAACACACGACCCGAAATTTTTGTTTAATTTATATCTAATTTAACAAAATATTATAATAATAATAAAATAAAATAAGACACCCGTACAGAATCATATTAAGCGGGTTCCACTGTACGTAAAAACATCTACATAACAATGAGAGTGCGCAATGAGAATGATTCTTGTGCCAAAAATTCGAAAGGATTCGCATACATGGGATTCAAGTCCGTAGATGTATATACATCATATACATGTATAAACAGGTACCTATATGTCTATGTACATATAAAATAAAATAAAATGTATATAAAAAAAAATTGTTGTTTACCCTGACCATCCATAATGCAGAGTTCTTGGTCGGTGACTATGCTTTGGGGGTCCTGTGATAACCTCACGTATACTATGAAAACCAAACAGTGCATAATGAAGATGTGTGCAAGATGACGACGTGTTTACGATGAGATAATTTCAAAACATGCAGAGTGCCACCTCAGTGCAAGAGAGATGAATAATATCATCGACAAGAATGATGCGAACCTCTTTTCGAGCGAAGAGAACAGCAGCTCGACAAAGCACGAAGGATGGACTTTCCAAGTTTGGTAAAAGCGGGGATTTCTATCATCGCCAAAATGGCGAAAAACACGAATCCTTGACAGCTGAGGAAAATGATCATGCGTCCGATGCCGGGTCGTTCCCACGAAAAGTAGTTGTCCTGAAATTCGGGACAAGCGTAATCGCCGCAGTTCTTGGTGACTGCAAAGTTCAAATAACGGAACGTTTTAAATTATATACAGGGTCTTTGCGGATCAATTTTGACTAGGCCTTTCGGAAACACCCTGTAGGTGCGTTATTCAGGTGAGGAATTTGAGAAATATCAAAAAAAGTCTGTGCTTACTTTTCGCCAGATCGCAGAACGGTCTAACCATAGGGTATGAACATAATTTGAGAACTTGGTAATTTTTGTACAAGTCGCAAAACGACCATCCGATGCAGTAGTTTGGAAAAGAAAGACAAATCCAGTCGACGATGTTGCCATACTCGACGACTTTGAGTTCGGGAATCAACAAGATAGAAACGGATAGTAATGTTGCCACACCTATAATTATTATTAGTTGGATAAAAAAAAAATGTTGCTTTCAAAGAAAAAATTACACTACATAAAAACAAAAAACTAAAGGCTTCCTATTGCATGCAATTTTTGGTGTGGCAAGTCGAGAAATTTGTGCACCACAACTGATGTCGGGTTCTTGGCCAACCAATGAAAACTGGTTGGTCAAGCCGATGTCACAACTGTGCATAAATTGCACCACATGCTACACCAAAAATTGCATGCAACAGGAGGACTAAAGGCAAACTGTAACAAGCAATTTTTGTTGGGCAAGTCCAGAAATTTGTGAATGACTAACGTCAGCTTCTTGCTCAACCAGTTCCCATTGGTTATGGAAGAAGCTGAAGTCAGTTTACAAAATTGCTAAACTTGCCCAACAAAAAATTGCCCGTAACAGATGGTCTTAAATAAATTAAATTCCAACTTGCCTGAGAAAACATTGAACAGAGAAAGACGAGAAAATCCTGTTGCGGCTTCGTTGAATAAAAACGAAAGCACGTACATCAACGGTAACATGCTCCAGCCATGCAGTACAAATATGGTGATGTATCGCACTGTCACAGGAAAAGTATACACATGTACAAATACTGTACAAAAAACGTATACACAAAATGTAGAGAAAAAATATGACCAAATTTTACCTTGCATTTCCCATTGAACATAACCATCCTCGTTCATCACAATAAATATGAGCATGATGAGCATACACGAAAACATGTAACATATGAAGTCCCAAACAAACGCCGCCACCCAAAAATTGATGAAATGAACTCCGCTGACAAACTGCAAGTGACACGCTTTGATGGTGCGTTCTTTGATGAGAAAAAACACAAAACTGCTGCTCAAAAATGCCATGCCGAACGCCAAGTTAAACGCCACAGCAAATCCGACGTTACTGCTGAAACCATGATAGAGCTGAAAAATGACAAACATTATTGTAAATCAGTGAATCTATTATTCAGGGTGTTCCTGAAAGGTCTAGTCAACTTTTAACCACGGACGCTGTACATCAAAACAAAGCAAACAATCCATATCAAACATTGATCCACAAAATTCCCCTCCCTTCCGAGATAACCCAGGGTGAAGTCATGTAAATGCATGAATCTACTATTGCATAATCGTTGTAGGCATGCAAATGAGTATGAATTTCTGGACCCTTCGTTTTGTTGCGTAGCATCTGTGGTTACAATTTGACTAGACCTTTCAGAAACACCCTGTAGATAATAATACTCTTCCAAGTTTCAGAGAGATTACAAGACTCACCACATCGGCGACACTTGGTGGAAATGGATGATTTATAGTTGTGAACCGATATTCGGAATCGCCCGTGTAATATTTAAGCAAAGCGGAGTCCATCAACGACAGCGTGATTCCTGGTCCGTGAAATGGAAGGTTACTGAAATGTGCGACGAGTTGCATTCGTTTTTCCTTGACGTCGTAGTCAAACGTAGCGCCGGCGACGTAGTGCAGAGTGAATTGGGGCGAGTCCTCGAGTCGTTTGGCCAGAAGATAGTTGGCCAGGTTGCCATAGTGTTCGGGAAGGTTGCTGACGTTGACGGCACGATCTTCGCCGTGGAACTGTCTGTTGTAAAAGCCAGCCAATTGGCGAATGGAAGGTACGGAAGAACTGCTTTGCATTACCATATATGGTGTTACACTTCCTCTAAACGGCTAAATAAATAAAAAGATCGATAAATAAATGTTAAATTCAAGCATTAAATGTTTTATTTTCTTGTATAAACATAATCCACTAACTCGAAATTTTTTTGGTGTGCCAAGTCGAGCAATTTGCGAACCACTGTGACATCAGCTTGATGCCCAACCAAAGTAGTTGGGGGAAAAAAAAAGACATCACGGTTGTCCACAAATTTCTCAATTTGCCACACCAAAAATTGCATGTGCCCTTAGTAGATTTAAAGCTACGGGACATGTTAAAAGATGCCCTGAATTTGAAACAAGTACATTAAAAATGTATTTTTACGCATACACTTCATATACTGGCATATAGCGTCCGCCATATTGGTTTTTAAGGTAACAGCATATAGGCAGTGTCACTCGATGGACTACGTCAAATCTACAGAAACCTCATTCATCAAAATCCATACAAAAACAAGTCATCTTGTTTTTGTATGTAGAAACTCAAAACTCATTCACAAGTGAAGCTAATATAAAAGTGTATATAAAAAAAGAAGTCATTAACAAATAATTAACTGGTCGTACCTGTAAATTGAACGCTAGTGGTTGCGGGTGGTCGTTCGTCGGCAACGTTCTCGTCACAAGCAATGCAATGAACACGAATATCGGCGGCAGAAGCAACTGGCATAACGTTAACAACCAATTGCGTCGTGAATAAAGGATCCGTTTAACCAGCATTGCGCGGAATTGTTGGAAGTACAGCATGAATCCTGAGTTGAGCCGCGGACTATCGTTCACAAGAGTTGCTAAAAAAAAATTTAAACAAAACAACAAATTAACAATCAAACTCGAAAATTGAGAATTATCCATGAAAACCGTTAACCGTACCGGTTAAATCTTCCATGAAACCATTACAACTAGACTTGAAATCTTTATTGAAACTGTAACAACCGTAGTTCTGTCCTTGATGTTTTGACTGGAGCATTGCTCGTGTGTTTTCCGAACTGTTCGCTTCTCCGACTCTATTGGTTTCAAAAAAACAAAAACAACTTTTAGTGTTTGAAAAACTTATTATTTCCCACCATAAATCATTAAAGGGTGTTCCTGACAGGGTTAGTCAAATTTTAACCTCAGGCGTTATGAATCAAAACGAGGCAAAAAATCAATATGGACATGGTTCCGGAAATGCATACCTATAGCGATTATGGACAATAGGCCCATGACATGACTTCACCCTGTGTTATCTCAGAACGAAAGCATTTCTGAACTCATGTTATACGAATTGTTTGAATTGAAGAGTTTGGTGAAATAACAGAAAACTCCAAAAATGTAGTTTTGAGAAAGAGGGCAAAAAATTCTGGCACCTTCAAATTTAAGATCAAAAACAATTCCTGTCAACTGTATCTTTATAGTGAGCAGGTTTTGCAAAAGAACTTAACTTTAGTCGACAGGCCTCAAGTTAAGACGAATTTTAAAAATGCAATTATGTCGTTACTAGAGGTTAACCCGTGCAGAAGCACGGGTGGTAATAGAATCGAATCCTAATTAAATAAACAAATGCGTAAAAG
>JAQIWH010000346.1:0-54676 GCA_034695005.1 Cryptops parisi | reverse complement strand
ACGTCACTCTGACGTCAAGACGAAAGAAGACGAAAGCCCAAAACGCTCGCCAAAAGACGAAAGTGACAACGGCGCTTTAGTCATCCGTAGTACATTCGATACCCAGCAAAATTTATGAATTGCATTCGAATCGATACAATGTAACGATATCGTTATATCGCTGTTCAGGCATTTTTTTTTGTATCGCACAGTTAATTAGATAGACCGGTACGATAAGATACAATTCAAACGAGCACCAAATCAAATGTGATAAAAGTAGATGTGAAAAGATACTTGTGCGTTGTATTGTGCGTCGATCACAAGTATAACAGCTGTTAACTTGTGATCTTTACATTATTATTTTTTTTTTGCAACACTAAATTATGTCTCTTAAGAAGTGTTTCACAAAAGTTTTATGTTATCTGCATGCATAGGGTATTGAGCTAACAAACATAGTCGATCCTCATTCAACAGCGTATGAAAGCAGCACCCCTCCTAGTGTGTAACCCTAGTGTTGACCGAAGCAAGTGTGTCACCCAAAGATTCACATTGAGTTCATTTTGAATTCCAAATTTTTGTTAACCCTGTATCTGTGTGTCACATAGATTATAGAAAACGCTTATTGCACAACATTCTTGTTGAAAAGATGATTTATACCAAAGCTACAGGTTCTCGCTCAATACATCCATTGACAACACAACCTCAAACTGATTTTATTTCCCAGTTCGTACGTACGTAACATTTCATTTCCAGTGTAATTTTTCTCACTCTTAGCGTACTGTATTAAAAGCCTGCAGTTTCCCCACTTGAGAAGTCGATACAGTCCCTTAAAAATATGTCTTTATGGACTAGGGGCATGATGCTCTTGTACCAGTACAAGATTACATGACGAGAAGCCACTTATTTCCATTTCAAAACTAGTAACTAATTAATCCTTAAGTCTGCCCGTTTAATCCATTTCTCACTTTAAAGGTGACACTTAATGGTTCCTTAAAAAACATTTCACACACAAAGTACAGCTACAACTATGTACGTTTTACACACGATACGACCTACATGTACGAACATTCGTACATGTAAAACCATAGCGGCCTATGCAATCAATCTGCTATAGATAACATGCAACTCTCAACAACATTAAATCTGTTCCTTTTATCACTTTCATTTCTGTTTCACTGTGACACAAAATTACCAAGTAGGCAGGTATTTGGCTTTTCAGGGACTTACTAACTAACTACTCAAAGGCATGTTGTATGGCACTCACAGATACAGTCACAGTGTGGGGTTGATTAGATTAATTGATCGAACCCAACGATTTCGAACACCATAGTAAATGGTGTATTATGCTGATACCACCCTCTAACATCTCTGGAAGGAACCAGAAAAAATATTTTGCGTAAGGATTCATAGAGTGGGCAGGTTATTAAGATAGGCTACAGTACCGATACTCGCAAGTTACAGACTGGGAACACAGCTAATGATTCCCCACGCAAAAGAAATGCTACTGAAAACTGTATAGATCTCTGTTCAATTCGTAGCAGTGCAAGCATCATCTCTATCTGCTGGTTGGTTGTCCAAACTTCAATCGAGTCCTCTACAGCACAAAGTTTGTTGTCATTGACTGTGGTCCATTCTGCTTGCCGGACAGAATGGACCGAATCTTAATGTACAGTACCTACGTCAATAACTACTGTTACTACACTGTGAACACTTGTCTACCTACAGATCACACGCAACTATAAATAACGTCATTTCTTGCACCATCTCTTCTTCTAGGTTAGCATAAAACTACCTGTATATATGGTCGATTGAAAAATACAACTCCCAAGTCATACATTAAACCCACACAATTTCCAATAACCAATACAGCAGTACTGTACACAACTCGAAACCTATAACTTATGTTAGTACCATCTCTTATCTATCTATCTATCTATACTCACCCTAGCAGTATCCTTAACGAAATAACTTCCACTCGACCCTTGGGATATCCTTTCGGGGTAGATTTCTTCATCGATGGCCAGCTCCGCTTCCCTTACAATCTGGGAAAACGAGGGATCATTGGGGTAGTAGTTGAAGTTGTAGCTCACGTCCGAGTCCATTCGACCGAGTAGCGGTTGATTCTCCTGACCGGCTCGCGGCGAACAAGCAGCCGCCGATGTCGCCGGTACAAAAGCCACGTCTGGTAATAAAGGTTCGTCTAACCCAGGTCGGTCATCGGCGACGACATTGTACAGTGGTTTGGCTTGCTGTTGTTGAGAAGATGGTGGTGGTGCTTCACTCATCGGGGTCGCCACCACGTTGAGTAATGATACAACGACTCGAGCTGTTTCTTGGAAATGGTTTTGTTGTTTTATTCTCTTTTGTGTTCACGTTTGGTGGTACAATAAATCAGCTGGTCAGCATCATCATGGTTTTGGCTGCTCCTCCTCAATGAAGCTGGGGATTGGGGACCATCTGTTGGAGATCACGTGGACATGAGTGGCTGATTTTTTGGTCATTGATGACGTCATTCAAATTTATTTCTTTTTAATTCATTAGTTCGTATTTAATAGTTGGGTGTATACGTATATAAAAAAGTTTTTTTAGTCAATAATTTGATTTATTTGATTATTTTCAGAGATATATTTTCATAAATAAGTATTTTTTTTTTCAAATGTTTTAACTACATCCAACAAGTTAGCGACTTTTCGCCAGTTTCAACTACATTTATGACTTTCTAGAACCGATCTGGCGACACCCTGTGTTGGCAACGCTAATTTACAATCAGTGTTGCAAGTTGGCCATTTTGTCGCCAGATTTAACTACTTTTTAGCATTTCTTCTACAGCATTTCTTATACATTTTAGCTACTAGCAACAAATTTAACTACTTTTGCTGAAAATGTTTGTAAAAATTTTGAGTTTTTAGAGATATATTTTTATAAATAAAGGTTTTTTAAAAATCTTTTAATTTCAGCTACATCCAACAATGTAGCGATATTTTGTTTAACAATTTAGCGACATCTAACTACTTTTTGCTTTAAATTTAGCGACATTTAGCGACTTTTTTTACTTTTTGAAAACCGATCTGGCGACACCTTATGTTCAAGTGTTGGCAACGCTAGTTCAGAATTCTGGTTTTAGAGTAGGCCAACACTGATAAAGCCCAACCTTCTCTCTCGAGTTATAGTGGTCGTTTCCCCGGTGATCATTCATCGTGGACATTTCTACTATTCTAAAGTACGTACACGTCACATATTACATATATACACGTGGAAGGGTTTCACGACGCTAGCGATTTCAATAGCCGCCAAACCTAAAACCACCAGCAATCAATAATCGTGGATTTGGTGTGAAGCAACGACGCCGCGAAGATGGCTGACAACAATGAAGATGCTGTAGCCGTTGCCGTGGTTGAAGATGGCACTGCGCCTACGCCAGCACCACCTCCTACCGAGGGTACTATTCCTAGTGGCAATGGCACTTCTGCTTACAATTTTGAAGAAAACCCCGAACTCCAAGATGGGATGAAAATGCAACAACACTTCAATGCAGAGTCGCCGAGAATTGGTGAAATGGGCGACGCAGGGTGAGAGACTTATTGTGATGTTTATTTATTCATTTGTTTGTAATAGACAGTACTATACAAAGGGTAATTCGGTTTGCCCTGGCAAAGCTTTAAACGATGGTGGGTAAGGTGTGCCAAAACAAACCAAAAATGCCATATGAAACTTAAGGGTCATTGGTGATTTTTCTGTGGTTTCAAGCCATACCTTGTGTAATCTGCAATGCAGTGCATTTATATATATATATCTATGTGTATATAATAAATACACCGTAGTGCCAATACCGTTCCTTGTGCAGTACATTGTTTCCACTGGTTATACTTTTCTCACGATAAATGTTCAAACCGTTGCACAACAACATTTAAAGGATACTATACAACAACATTTATTGCCCGCATTATCATCGTATTATCTTGTTAGAAGCTTGATGTAGAAAAAAATAGTGACATTTTTAACAGCAATTCAAACGCGTGAAGTCACGTTAAAAGTTTAAACTTTTATTTTGTCACGAGGGTGCTTTTTGAAATATAAGTTATAATAGCGTTGCTACAGCCTTCAAAGACTACAAAGTTTTTTTCCCTCGACGCTAGGGGTCCGAGGTTTCGCGGTCCGCCGCCGCCCATGATGCGTGGGCCACCACCCCACATGCGCGGACCTCCGATGGGGATGCGAATGCGGCCACCACACCCAGGTTATCGTGGACATCCTGGCTTCGATCCCAATTTTCCACCACCGATGTCTGCTCCTGGCATGGCACCACCTGGAATGCCTCCGCCAGGAATGCCACCGCCACCTGGCATGGTGAGATGGACCTTTCACCAGTGAAAACATGATGATGATGTCTGTATCGTAGTTGTAACGTGTTTTGTTTTTGTCAATCAACAGAGGCCACCGGTTTTGCCTCCTATGAATGTTCCCCCGCCGGGTTATATGCCTCAAAACAACCAGAACAGTTCGACGCCGACGTTGGCGGGAATCGATCTCACTGGCGAGATTTGGGTCGAAACAAAGAGTGCGGAAGGAAAGGTACGTAATTAGGCTAATGGTAATACAGAAACACTGTTCCACTTTGTTTATTATGTGTTTTGTTCCTTGCGAGATGTAAATCGTAGAGAAAGCTTGTAAACCTACGACTTGGAGATTCAGTAAGTTACGTTCTTAATGAAAAGCAAAAACATACTCTTTGTCGCATGTAGCTGTATTACTACAACGGGCGTACACGCGAATCCGCATGGACTAAGCCCGAAAACGTGAAGGTCATCACACAGGAGCAGGTCGATGCAATGGCCGCCGCTGCAGGAGTGTCGACGACGGGGACAACCACCACCGCCGCGCAGGCCGCAGTAGCTCAAGGTAGTTTCCACGGTGAAAGGAACGGTAGTGGCGATCGTCACCTTCTATTAATGGGGCTTTTCATAGCTCAATCAGCAATGCAGCAGAAGGCGGGACAGGCGGACGCGCCAGAAGGGGAAGAGGCGGCGGCAGCAGCAGCAGCAGCAGCGGCACAGGAAGCAATGGCGAGCGATCCCAACGGCGTTGCCCAGCAGCAGCAGCAGCAACAGCAGCAGCAGGCTCCTCCGGGAATGCATCCCATGGCACAACATGCTCCTATGATGCACCCTGGCTACGGAATGCCATACAATATGCCACCTCCGGGGATGATGCATGGCATGCCACCACCAGGTATGTTAGTCGGTAGGCTGTTGAGACGACGATAAGGTTTGCAATGTTTGATGCTCAACGGGTGATGTGTCTGTTGAAGGAATGATGCCGCCTGGTTATCCTGGCTACATGCCTCCACCTGGATACATGCACATGGGGATGCCAGGTCAAATGCCACCCGGGATGATGGGCCCGATGGGAGACGGCAACATGCCTCCTGGTGCTCAAGTAAGTGGGTGGATCGTTTTATGACGATGGGTGACTTTTGATGATGCGCGTTTAGTGGATGCTCGAATCCACCAGGATTGTGTGACGGGAGGGGGAAAAAAATGATGTGTAACGATTGGTCAACTTTTAGCCTTGGTGGGGAATGCCACCTATGGAAAACGATCTTCAAGCTAAGGCGATGGAGTGGACCGAACACAAGACTATGGAGGGTAGGAGCTACTTTCATAATTCTAGGACGATGGAATCGACGTGGGAAAAGCCTCAAGCTATTCAAGAATACGAAGGTAGGAGTAATCCCAATTTCAAAAGGCGATTTTTTAAAATGAAAAATTAATTCGAAAAACCAAATTTTACATTGTAGCATCTCAAGGGAATCAGATGCAAGAAGAGGGCGGGTCTCCCAAGGCTGAACCGGAACCAATTCCAGAGAGCTCGAGAAACGGCGACCAGGAGAACGAACCAATGATGGACGTGATGCACGAAGACAAAATAAAGGTTGGCTGGTTTTTGGTACATTTCAAGTTCCACAGGAAACTCTGTTTAAGACCACGTCATTCCATGGGTTTTGTTTCGTTTTTAAAGGAAGAGAAAATGGACGAGTCGATGCACGATTCGCCGCAGTCGTCGCAACCAAACCAGATGATGTCTCAACAGCATCATCATCATCATCATCATCAACCGCCTCCACAGTTGCAACAGGGACCGCCGTCAATGCAACAGCAACAACAGCCACCACCGCAGCATCAACAGCAGCAGCAGCAACAACAACAACAGTCGCAGCAACATCAACAGCAGCAGCAGCAGCAACAACAACAGCAACAACCCCAGCCGCAACCTCAACAACAACAGGATAAATCGCGACCAATTTCGAGTACTCCTGTTCCAGGGACCCCATGGTACAGTATTGATGACTACGTTTTGTGGTTGAATTTACAATGTCAACTATTAACTGTAACTTTGCACTTGCTTTTCGTGCGTAGGTGTGTCGTGTGGACCGGTGATGGGCGAGTGTTTTTCTACAATCCGAGCACACGGTCGTCTGTGTGGGAACGGCCGGAAGACCTGAAGGGAAGAACGGACGTGGATAAGATGGTGCAATCAGCGCCCGAAGTTCCGGATGCAAAAGGTGTTTTGATGCTTGGAAAAATAATTGAAAATGGAAGGCTTGTCCGAAAGAACGTTCGTTGTATGTCACAAATCACAGTTTCGAGTCAATCGCAACAAAAAATCTTGGGCAGCTTTTTCTTCATGAATGCAACATGACTACAGAGATGTAGTGTTGTTAATTTCAACCTGGTGATGGCACCACTTTGTCGCTTACAACATTCTTCCGGGCAAGCTTTCGTCGGTTGGTTTTTCAAATGAAATAGATAGATGTTTTGAATCGATTTTTGACATGCTTTTTTGGTATGATTGACAGCTCAAGCAGCCGCCAAGAAGAAGATGGAAAGCGAGGAGAGCGAGGATGAACCCGCAGCGAAGAAATTGAAGTATGTCGTATCGTTAATAATTAACAGTATTACACCCACCTTACAGTGTGCTTTTCAAGTAGATTAATTTTCATATGTGTCTATTTTTTTTTTAGAGAAGATCCACAGGGAATCAAAGCAAAGGAAGAACCGAAGGACGAGGATAAGAAAGGGAAGGACGGAAAACCACAGCAGATCGATGCGGGCAAGGAAGCTGCGATCGAAGCGGAAGTGCGAGCGGCGAGAGAACGCGCCGTCGTACCGTTGGAAGTGCGGATGAAGCAGTTCCGTGAAATGCTAGTCGAAAAGGAGGTGGGTCTAAACTACCACCGTAGTTAGCTAGCTTTTGAGTGAGAAAAGGTTTGTTTTTTGTATGTTGACGATAAGTAAATCGGTTCTCCAATTTCAGGTGTCTGCGTTCAGCACGTGGGAGAAGGAGCTGCACAAGATCGTGTTCGATTCGCGTTACCTCCTGTTGACGTCCAAAGAACGGAAGCAGGTGTTCGAGAAGTACGTCAAGGAGCGGGCCGAAGAAGAAAGGCGCGAGAAGCGGAACAAGATGAAGGAGCGCAAAGATGACTTTCGCAAGTTGCTGGAAGAAGCGTCTCTTAACGGAAAGTAAGTGGACCTTTTTTATTTATTATTCATTCATTTAGTTAGATTTTGATTTTTGTTTGTCTTATCGTTCATGTTGTAGTAAGTAGATCCATCACTTAGTCTTGTGTTCACAATTTCATTACTTTACCACCAGGACAGTTTTAATTCCGGGTAATTGGCCAATGTCATGCCTCTCACCTGATTGGCCAATGTCACGCCTCTCACCCGATTGGCCAATGTCACGCCTCTCACCCGATTGGCCAATGTCACGCCTCTCACCCGATTGGCCAGTGTCATGCCTCTCGATCATTAGTCAATATTTGTTTACTGCGGTTGTTTTGACAACTGAAACTTCAACCTCACTCTAGGCTTTTGTAGAGTAGATTATTTTATAATTGTCGACAAAAAAAAAATTGAGGATTATTTGTGTTGATCAATTTTTATTATTTGTTTTTTAATAGATCAACGTTCAGCGATTTTGCTCAGAAGTACAGCCGAGAGGAACGGTTTAAAAATATCGAGAAAATGCGGGAACGCGAAAGCATTTTTAACGAGTATATTTTGGAGATCCGTCGCCGTGAGAAGGAGGAACGTTCCAGTCACCGGGAAAAGGTCAGTCAGTCTGTTTTTGATAACGTCGACAATAACGTAACGTTCCATTTTTTCGTTTTTGCAGCGGCGTTCCGTTGGTGGTGAAGTAACGTTTGTAATATATATATATATATATACTTGAAAATACATTGTCATAAATCGTTGAGGTGTTTTCAGGTTTATAATTTTTTTTTCCTCAGTCATTAATTTGTTCTTTCAGCCTGTTACTCACAAGGACTATTAAGATTGAACGTAACGCAAATTTTGAAGTTGTTGATCATAATCGCTCATTGTTGTTGTTTGAATCTTCATGTTTTCAGGATAATCATGTATTTTTTTTCGCAGGAATATATGATGATGATGATGATTAACCGTAATTTTTCACGTATTTTTATTTCATATGAATATCTATATATATAATTGTGCTTTGGTTTTTCAGCGCTTATGATTTGTTGCTAAAATAACTTTTGTGGTACGTCTTTTTGATATAATTTTAATTTTTCGTTTTCAAGCAAAAATCGTTGTTCGCTATAACCGATGTATTTTTTTACAGGTTACTCCTTAATTCATATTCTTTTCCTTTTCAGCATACAAAAAAAAACATGTAAGGTTTTAATTATGTGAAAAGTTATAATCTTTTAATATGTGAAAAAAAAATGTGTAATTTTTTTTTATATATATAAAAACCTAAGACAGCAAAATTTCAATATGTCGAGCAAAATAACGGGATTTGATATGGACTATAAAAAAAAATTTAGTTTTATCAGTTTAGAAAATCATTTGTCACAATGTTGTTTCAAATTTGGTTGTAAAATTTGGCTAAGATTATATTATAAATCACAATGTCAAATTAATAGTGTGATTCCCTATAATGCTGTTCATATTAAAAATTTATTTGTATTTTTAAGGTTTCAAGTTAAGGCTAAAATGTTAGATTTTATAGTTAGATAGGCTTTCCATTGTAATGACTTTTATGTTTATAAAGCAGCATTGAATCAGTTGCGAGCCGGGGACCAAGCGCACCACCTTTCACTCTGTATCTTTACACCCTTTAAGTTACCTTGGGAAAGTGGGGATTACATTCGACTAGTGGCAGAAGACGAGGTGTGAATCGGTTTCCTAACTGATTCAGCACTGCAGTATGAACCTGAAATCGAGTTTATAATTTCACTTGTCCGAGTTGTGATTTTTAAGATGGGGCGACATCTGGTGACAATATATGAAAACATGTTTTTAATGGGTGTACTTTTCACACATTAAATCGGGGAGAAGGGATAAAACAAATGTCTATAATAACTGATTTTGCAGTTGTCTATGGATTTTGATATTTTCCCGGTGTTTTGGTCGAAATGTTGAATTTGAAAGAGTAGGCTTTAAAAAAAATACGTACGTAATATGCTGAAGTAGAGAAAACCAAAAAAAATGGCGGTTGTTAACGGTTTTGTTTATGTTAAATGTGTATAATCATGTTTATGAAGCGTTCCTTAGCAGAAGCCAAAATAACAAACAAACAAATAAAAGTTTTGGAACGGCTCGACTGATTGAGACTTGTATTTGATTTCAAGAGAACAGCTCTGCAGCAGCTGCTTGGCTACTACCTGTCGTGTGCCCAGTTGAGTGTAGAAGCCACTTGTGTTGCTCAAAATGTGCCCCCGCAACTCTCACTTCTTGCAAACGTTTTGTGGGATTGCAAATTTGGGTGACAATGAGTATATCTGGTATTACTATTCCCATTTTCATTTCTCTTTTTTTTTTTACCTAAAAAAACAAAAAAAAACAAAAACAAAAATCGTGTCTATTGCAAACGTATATTTTTATGTTTTAATTTAATATGTTATATATATATTTTTTTTTTGTGAGTCTGGGGGTATATATATACTGTAGCTTTTTATACTAAACTATAACAGCTGTTTGGTGTCTTGAGTATTCTTTTAAATGGTTATTATATATATATATAGTTGATTATTGTTGTTATTATATAAGTAGGAAAATAACTTAGGTTTGGTTGTGAACGCACGAGATAATGGGAGATGGATGCTGGTTTATAAAAATAAAAATGGTTTAACTATTAAAACCGATTTTAATGGTTACCAACACTGACTAATGTTTTTTAAAAAAAAATTTAATTGTCATTCGAGCCGTCCGAGGCCAAACATTTTTTCATATTTTGAGGGAATTGAGAAAATAGAATCAAATTAAGCATTATTGCCTTGCATGACTTTCACGTGAACAGTTCTCATTGTCGGTAGAAAATCTATAGCGTTTGCGTATGTCAGGTTGGACCAATAATGACCAACCACAAAACATTTGCAGTTAGTTTCCTTTGGCTTCGTCATTTTATTGTCAAATTTTTTACACCGAAGTTTGTTTCGCCAAAAAAAAAAAATTTTTTTAGAATTTAAACGTTTCATGACCAATTTAAAATTGGTCGTCGTCGAATGTTATCGATTTCGTTTGCATTTGTTACGAGAGTAATCCATCTCCAATTATCAATGCAAAATCAAGGATTAAAAATATAACATTGTAATAGCATCATCTGAAGAAATGGAGAAAAAAAAATATTTTGGTTAATTAGTTTTAGTTAATGATAACTAAACAGCTATTTTAGACGGTCCTATCTGCATTGAATAGGAATGCAATCAATGTTTGAATAATTTTTCGATTATAGAGCGAAATAAATTTTCGAAATATGATAAATTAAATAGTGAACTAGAATTAAACCCATCATTCATGATCGGGTTGAGTATCGTGTGATTGCCGATCAACCAATGGCTATTGAGCTAACAAATGTAATGCTTCTAAAGTGACCATTGAGGTAACAACCATGGAAGCATTCAGTGAGAACACTTATATTTTTATTATTATTATATAAAGAAATATATTATATAAAAAGACGTGGTTAGCTCGTGCTGTAGCATGGGTAGAGTGATTATACATATTTGACGGGAGGGGTTAAAGCTGTGTCCTTTTTTTTTCTCCACAGCTTTAGATCATGCTGTAACATTAATGGGTACGTGTTACAAAACAAAGGACTCCACTTTAAAATTATAATAATAACTTGCATTGCATCGTATGTTTAAAAACATTGTTTGTCGAGTGTCGTGATTTTCAAATGCTAGTTTCTCGTTCATTTTGTTTTTGCGTTTCGTTTATTTTTTTAAAAAAGGAGGGGGGGGAGAAAAATATGTAGCGATAAACTAGCATTTACAATTTTGTTATATTTTAATATGTACAATGAATTTTTGGGGGGGTATTAAATTAATGTTTATAAAAAAAAATTCATTGTTCATCCGTAATGATTGTTTCAGGTTAGACTGAGAAAGATGGCCGACGACTTAATTCAATGTTGTTATCCTTTCCAGAGTGTTTTTTAGTTTATCCTCTCGCCTGTGCGTTATCGTATATTAACAACACAGTATATATGTATATTTTATGACACGAAAAAAAAAACTTAATTGTAATATATAATAAGTGCTTCCTTTATCTGTATTTTGAGTTTATACATCATTTACGATAACTATCGAGTTAACTCTATATTCTGACATTATATGCATTGGAGTATATATACAGATAACGGTTGGTGACGTCTTTATATATTATGGTTGGTTTTTTTTTCCTTCGTCTTCCTGTTTTTCATTTGCTTGAGTGACATTTTTTTTGCGTGAGAAATTGAAATTTTGTTCATCTATTTTTTACATGTCGTTTTTCTATTTTTTGGGGTGTTGAGTGATACGGCGTGGTTTTTGCTAATCGCATCGTTCGTTTGATTTTGCAGCTGAAACGTGATTTCTTTGAGCTGTTGAAAGAGCAGAGCGACATGGACAAGCACTCCAGGTGGAGTGATGTCAAGAAGAAAATCGATTCGGATAACCGATACAAAAACGTCGACAGCAGTACGCAGAGAGAGGATTGGTTCCGAGACTTTGTCTCCAAGCTGCAAAATGTAATTATTTGTTTTCATTTTACTAGAAGTAGACCCGTGCTGTAGCATGGGGGGAGGGGGTTCCAAGTTAGTGATAGAAACTTTAGATCTGTAACTACAAAACTGATACTATTGTAACTTTTACGTTTTAACAGTGACACATTACCCCCCCCCCCTTTTTTTTTAGTTGTGGGGGGGAGGGTTAGTTTATTGGTCAATTTAATTTGTTGGACAAAAATGTGTCACTGTGTTTTAAGAGGCTCAACTACTCGTAACAAAATGGTTAGAAATTGTTCTTACCTTCGGTCGAGTGGAATTAAAAAACGTTCTTTTGTTTTGCCAGGAATCCGACGAAGAAGCCGCCAAAGAGCGAGAAAAACAGGAACGCATCGAGGCGAGTCTGCGCGAACGTGAAAAGGAAGTTCAGCGCACGCTTTCGACTCATCTTCGTGAACGGGACAAGGAACGCGAACAGCACAAGCGTGACGAGGCGATGCAACACTTCAGCGCTCTGTTGGCGGATCTCGTAAGTTTTCGTGAATTTTTTTTTGCTTCGTTTTGTTTCCGTCGTCGTCGTGGTAGTTTTTTTTCAAAGGTTGGTTAAAATGGTGTGCAGGTGCGTCAGTCGGATTTGACGTGGCGCGAAGCCAAGCGTATGCTTCGCAAGGACCACCGTTGGGAGCTGGCCGAGTTGCTCGATCGTGACGAGAAGGAGAAGCTCTTCAACGAGCACATCGAGCAGCTGTCGAAAAGGAAGAAGGAAAAGTTCCGCGAACTTCTCGACGAAACGCAAGATGTGAGGATGCGGGCCGCCGTCGAATTTCTTTACGTTGTTGTTGGTTGTCTTGCCGAGTTAATGCGTTGCTTGTCCTCTCCAGGTTTCGCTGACGTCGTCGTGGAAGGAGGTGAAAAAAGTGATCAAAGAAGATGCTCGATATGCCAAATTTTCATCCAGTGACAGGGTGAGATGACCGTTTGAAATTTTTCTCTACGAGTGATGATAGTAAATCGTCGACTTGAAACCGAGTGATCTCCGTTGATAGGGTTACCGAGTAACGGCGAAATTGTCTCTTGACGGGTTTTTTTTGTTTTTCCCCAGAAGTGTGAACGAGAATTCAAGGAGTACATACGCGACAAGCTAGTGGCTGCCAAAGCAGATTTTCGTGAATTGCTAAAAGAATCCAAATTCATCACTTACAAGTGAGTGTGTGTAATTGTATGTTGAAAGTACAGGGGCTGCCCACGTCGGCCCCTAAATTCAACGTTCGATTTATGCGGAATTGAACAGAATTTAATATCTACCCTTTTACGAGCAGTAGTATTACAAGTTTATATACAATTTTTTGCTACGACTGAAAATAGGTGCGTGTGTATTTGCACAAAGTTCACTAGAGATAGTCTACTTGGTATATAGATATGGGACCATGGTGCATACAGGGTGTTCCTGAAAGGTCTATCCTTTAAAAATCTTGATTATACTCAAAAAATGTGTTTCTTCTCATATACAATTAAGTTCAATAGCAAATACATAGTGGTGCTACAGATGCTATGAGTCAAAAAAGAAATGCTTGCAAGGTAACTTACTAACATGTAGGCCTACCTATCGTCTCAAACGCTATAGGCATGCATTTCCAGACCCTTGTTTATAATATGAAATTTTTACTTTAAAATTTGAGAAGACCTGTTAGGAACACCCTGTATCAAGTCATTTTAAAAATGTAGGAAAAAATGTTCCCCTTATTGAAACACCTGCGAAACTTGTGCACTTTAACCAGATTAACCAGATACAAAACGACTCGTGTGGCCTACAAGTTTCATGTTTGCCGTAAACATCAATTTTTAAATTAAAATAAATTTTCTTCTTCTTTTTTTTAGGTCAAAGAAAACACTAGATGAATCCGAAACTCACTTTAAAGACATTGAAAAGATTCTAGAGGTAAATATTATTTAAAAATTGTGGCACCCCCACCTTTATTTTTTTTTCTACTGAATTCGAATCGTCGGGCAAGCTCTTGGCTTACCAACAACTTACATTCAAATCATTTGGTTTTTCCCAATTTCTGTACGATTCGTAACGTTGACAGTCAACCTCGACATTGTCAATACGTACGCATATTAACAATGGAAGTCATTCAAGGTTTTCACGCTGGGAAATGTCAACATGTGCATTGTGAAAGCTCAAATGCAAGAGGCAGGCGACCCTTGTGTGACACGGTACTTTTATACAATGCAGTTTTTGATTTAACACTGTTCACAAATCGTAGCAATCCTTGCGTAATGCGGTTTCAATATAACCAGCACGATTTTTGCAAGTTTAAGAGTGAAAGTGAAATTTGAAAATGATAGGTCCATGAGAGTTCAGGGGACAAAAAATTTCAGTGGAATGTTATTAGTAGTGACGTGATGACTTAATATTTATTTTTTGTTGAAATAAATAAATAAATTGGAGTATATATCTGGGAGGTCACGAAAACCAAGACAAGTTTTCAAAAATTTCTTAAGGAAAAGAAGTGAAAACAGCCATTTTGATTCCAGGAAATCCAAAGCCCGTTATTTTCACTTTCAATAATTTTCGTTTGTTAAATACAATATTTTCTGAAACAATAAAACTATAGAAAAGATTAGCCTATTGTTGATTGATAAACCACTACCGCATTATACGAGGGTCACCTGTACTTGTTTGTAAACCAAGTTGCCTGCCAACAGCAACATTCCTTCTTTCGTGTTCATGCTGACGGATATATGCTTTTTATCAACGCAGAAAGACAAACGTTACCTTGTCCTCGATTGCATTCCCGACGAACGGCGTAAACTGATCCTCACGTACATCGAAGATCTGGACAAGCGAGGACCGCCGCCACCACCGACCGCCTCCGAACCTTCCAGGAGAAGCACCAAATAATATTTCAACATTCGATCGTGACAATAAAACATGAAGGAAAAAAAAAATATATCATCATAGTTTTTAAAACAAAAGTTATTTTTCTCCACCCCATAGGTTTTTCTTTTCGACCATAGTTTATATGCCTATTGAAAAACAAAAATAACTTTCTTGCAATAAATTTTTTTTTTTTTTTAATTAATGAGCAATTTTTTGTGTGTTGAAATGACACGTTATTGACTTAAAAGAATTATTCATCTTTTTAATAATACAATAATTTTTTTTTTAGAACTAGGTTGTTGAAGCTTAAGAATTTATACAGTAAAAAAAAATAGATATATAATAATAATAATAAAGTAAAATGAAAAATTATTATTATTATTTCTAATTACTGTTTCGAAACAAAAAATGTGGAAAACTGTAAATTTTACAACTTAAAAAACACTGAAAACGTTTTTGGTTAAAAGTTTTAAATACAAAAATAAGACTTAACGGGCACCAAGAAAAGAAAAATTTGCGGATAATTATATATATGCATATATTTACAGTAGTTAATTACATTAGCAAGGAGGCGGGGTCAAAAAAAAAAAGAGGAAACAATATTTTACACCACTTAAAGGAATGTTTTTCTTTGACGACGATGACGCAAAGAAAATCGCAAACTTTTGGTTATGTTTGAAGACAAAAATAAAACACCGACAGTTACACGATTTTTGTCATGTACACTCGTTGTTTCCTTCCCATCGCAACGAAATCGCATGAGAGAAAAGTTTTCGACGCTTTCCGTCGACTTTTTCGAGGAGGATAAGAGTGCGAGAGAAAAAAAAAACAAAAACGAGTCATCCTCCCGCTGCTTCACGAGTTCGAAGAACAAACAAAAAAACTTTTCCAGACTCACCCTTTTATTTTTTTTATCCGGAAACTTACGTGCGACGTCGACGACGACGGGAGGATGCTTCTCGGAGAATTTTTTTTTTTGTCGCGTATAGCAATGAAAAAGGAAAACAAAAATAAGTATATCGCTCTATGGACGTTGGTCTCACGAGTTGCCGTGCCCGACTTTTGCTATTAGCTCGTCGCATATATTAGTCAGCTCGGCGTTCTCTTTCGTCTAAAAAAAAAAAAAAAGCAAGGAAAAAATATCAAACGATTGTCAACGCAATATCAATCAATCAATCACAACGGGTGTTCACAATGAAATATCGTTTTGTTTTTTTTTTGACGTTTGTTATTTTTATCCTATCGAGTTATATAAATACGATGCTTGGTGAATTGCAATTGGAAACAACTAAAAATATTTATTTGGGAATATTGTAGTTTGTGTCAGAGCCACCGTGGCGCTGCAGTCAGTCGTTTCCCAAAATGGCAATCCGAACAACAAAACGACGCATTTACCTTCGAACAGTGATGAGCACCAACTACTTTAATTAAACTAATTAGTTGTAATTAACTTTACATAAAGTAGTCATAACCACCCCGTAGTTACTGCAAAAGTAATTGAACTAGTCAGTTCAACTACTGCCCATCACAGCCATTGTTTGAACTGTAGTGAAAATCTTAAAATTTAATGGTGAACACCCTGTACATTTCAAAATAGGTCGTGTAACTTACTTTCTGTTCGAGATTTCTTTCGTGTGATTCTATTTTCATTTCGGCCTTTTTCAGCTGCGCTCGCATAGCCGTTGTCTCGGCCTCCGACGAACGTTTGACGCTTTCTATTTCTTGATTGGCACTACAAAAGAAATTGAAACCATTTAACAAACCTGACAACAATAACCGCAAACCTTATAACAAGTAAAAATGCAACTTAGGACGTTATTAAAATATAGAAACATCAAACATTTTACCTTTCGATTTTTTCCTCGGCGTGTCTCTTGAGCAGATCGTACTTCTGCTCCTGCTTTTTTAATTTGTTATGGCCCTCGGTGACGTAATTTCTTAGTACATCTTCGTTCTTTCGAAAATAAAATAAAAAAAAATTCATTTGTCAAAAAATTTAGTTTTTTCAACAAGACGAGCATAAGAAAGTTGACCTAGAAATAAATATGCTCCCAACATTATTATTGTTAATCACCTTTTTAAAGCTTTCAAGTGCACTTTTGGATTTTTCATACCGCCGATGCAGATCGCCAAAGGCAGTCTCGACACTCTGTAAATCTTCCAACGCCTACACAACAACAAAAATAAACAAATAAATAAATTGTTTATTTATTTATTAAATACATTAAATATTTCAACAAATTAATATTCATAGTACGTGATCATATTAAATAAAACGAACATCTGTTTAGAAACAAAATACAGTAATCTCTCAATTAGAAAACTTAAAACTACAACACGGTCATTTTGACTCCCCCATCACTTTAAATCTCATCCTTCTAAAATCTGTAAGCTACGGTGATGAACTAACAGTCTTTCTGCCGTGCTATCACCAATTTCCTACGTTCGTACTATTTATTTTTTAGGAAATAAAACAAACAACAAAAACACTGACAAGCTACGTTTACCTGATCTCGTTCCTTTTTAAGTTGATTCAGATTATCGTTGGTTAATTGCTTTTCTTTCTCCCGATCGCTCAGCAGCTGTGATATGGTCATTTCGTACTCAATCACCACTTTCCTACAAAACGTAAACACCAAAAAAATTGTATTATTATTATTATTTCAAATAATCAATACGTTATTCAGCAGTCAAAAAACATTCATCAAAACAATAATTAACTAGTGCATTAAAAATGCTTTTCAAGAATACGCTTCACGTAGTTTCGTTTTGTGCGACTTTTAAGATTCATGCCATCTTCGAATTGTTCGATTCGTGAGAGTTTTTAAGTAATTCCGTTTTCGATTCATTTTTATTCAGCTTAATTTGGATCTTCGAATGACGTAAATTTTCAACTTTTTTTTGGAGTCAACTCGATTTCTGTGAATTTTAATTTATGTGATCTTTTGAGTAACGCGTAAATCTGATTTTTAGACAATCTTTGAGAAAAACTCATTTTCGATTTCTGCAATTTATTCGATTGGTGCGATCTATGTTACATTAAACTGATGCACTTTTCATTTTGTGCGGTTCTCACTTCATGCAAATTTTTGTATACATTGGACCATACAGTATAGTATCATAAAACACCTCCAGATGGCAGTATACGTTCAACCCCCCAGCTCAAGTCGCAAACTCAAAACGAACAAACTCGCAAACTGCAAAGCGCATAAAAATAAAAGGACAGCTTACTTCATTTTTTGTTGCGACTCGTGCAACGATTGCAGCTGACTGAGCATCTGTTGTCGTTGGTTTTCTTGCTGCTTGACCCTCTGGTCCAACTCCCGATCCTTGTTGATTAACTGTTCTTGGAAGAGGAGCTCCTGCATTCGCAATGCTTGCGAGAACTCTTCCTCAGAGTAGAAACGACTGCTGCTGCGATTACCGTCGCCACCAGGTGACGATTCATGTAGCTGCTAATCAACACGATTCGGTGTCGACCAAAAAAAAAACAACAAACCGTTGGCATATTAATTAAGACTCCATGAAAACGTTAAAAATTATAAAAATGTTCCACTCCATTTTTAACGTCCATACCTGCACGGCTTTAGGCGGTGTGAAATTGAGAAGTTTCCCTTCGGCACATTTCGTCGTTTCACCGGCAGTGCCATCGTTCGTTGGCGGGCTACCCATCACGATGAGATCGCTTTCATTTTCAGCCCTGTACAGACAATAAAAAATGTATCTATTTAATTATCCGGCGGAATATCATTCAAACTTTGGCAGCAAAAACCATTAGAAACATGGTTTAACCTGTTTCCACCGTTAGCTCCGGTAGCGTTGCGTTTCGTTACCGGACTTATCGCTTTGAGGAGGGGATCAAATTTCACGTAGAGTGACATACGTGCTAGAGCCGATTCCGACATTGGTTTGCCACCAGCCATTTGCAAAAATTCAAATGCTGAAGGATCCTTGAACACTAAAATAACGATGACGGCGATAAAAAATTATTACATTTTCCAAAGTCGTTCGACTATTTATCGCAACGTCTCAACGACAAAATCGTACCGTCGCTCGCGGCCCTGAATTCGCTGTCGGTGATTTCCGCCACGTCGGGGCCGGCTTCACTCCTGTTCACTTCACCTTCGACGCTCTTGACCATCGTTGGATGAGAACTCGTATCGCCGACATCGGAGACGTCCGATTTGCTCGTGGCGCTCAATTTGGAGACGCTCGTGCCGCTTGTCGTCGCGGGCAAGGGTTTCTTGAACTGGAAGTCGGATTCCGGAGGCACGGGCGGATCGGAGGCCTCATCTCCATCCTGAACGAAGAAAACGATCAGAACGATTCGACTATCGTGCATTTCATTATCAATAGTGCAAACCCAAAACACGTCATTTTTTAAACAAAAAATAAACAAGAGTGAATTAACAAAAGACTCGTACTCGCAATTGGTACGTCGAATGACGATGATTCACAGCAATAAGATTATTAAACAATAATTCACAAAGAAAATCAAATAGGTACTTTTTGATGACAGGTACCTTGCTTGTACTTGGTTGTGTGTTCGATTAACTAAACAAAGCCTATGTTTAATAAGTTTTCGTCTAACAAACCCAACCTGCAAAAACTAATTAAGTAGCAGCACTAGCCAAGTTGGGCTGTACAAACAAGTACAATTAAATTATAACACTATTGAACACAAACTGAGTTGAGCATCTTAACCCACCATGTGACATATGGAACCGTACGAACCTTCAACTTACGCTTTGCATGTCCGAAGTAATTTAGGAAGAAATTTTTTTGGGTGGTGTTGTTACCAATTTGCATAAACTCACAAGCTTCCACTTTGCAACAATGGATAGGGTTATTATCTACATCTATCTATCAACATCATGCTAATAACAAATGCAAAAAAAAAACAAAACAAAAATGTAGCTCACACTTCTAGTTTTCAACTACAGGGTTTTTTATCATTCCACTTGTGCCATTTTGCGCATGAAAAACAAAACTGATACAAACTGAAATTACGTCAAAACTTTCGCATTCTTTTTTTTTACACATCAACTAGTTGAATTTTTTCTCAACGCGTAAGAGGCCATTTTTTTTGGTTAATTAAACTTTATCGTAAAGCAATTTTCACTACTTTTCTAATCAACCAGATGGTATATTTGGCAATACCATCTTCTACTGCCATCTATGGACGAAAATGATTATCTCACGGGGAACGCGAAGAAGCAATCTAGTGAACTAAGAGGAATTCGAAAACAGTACTAGTTATTCATTTATCGTTTGACGAATTAAATTACTAAAAAAACAAAAATCTAGTTACGAAAATTACAAACGATCCCTTAATAAGTACGATTCACAATCCATCGTTCTGGATTTTCGACGAGTGTGTGTGGGTTTACGCAATTCCCAATTATTATAGACACTCAAAACTGAAAGCAGTTGAGAAGTTGGATGGAATAACGACGGCCTAACTCAAGAAATGTAGTTTTGAGAAAAAGGACAAAAAAACTTGTGGCACCTTCAAATTTAAGATTAAAATAAATTCCTGTCAACTGTATCTATTTACACAAAAGAAAAATGAACAGGTTTTTGTTAAAAAAAAATTGTTAGCTTGAAAGTTGATAAGACAAGTTAACAATGCAATTACGCCACTATTCCAAATATCGTACTAATTCATAATTCATTTAACAAGTTACGGGTTTAAAGATCCTGCAAATGTAAGCACTTAAACTGAAAGGCAATTCTACAAGTTACTGTATTATAGGAAAGGCCGCACTGTCATATTTAACGCTTGATAACCTCAATTTTGAGTCGCACCTCTATTAGCAACTAGTGCTTTTACATACATTGGGTACTCTAAATCAGCATTATGCAATTGCCGACAAAGCACGCATAAACTTACTTCGTGTTGTCCATTGGCGTTGGAGGTCCTGGCCGTTCCATCGTCGCTCCTGTCCAAAGAAGCGTCCAAGCAAAAAGTCTCGTTGGCCAGTGACAAATCGGCTTTGGAATTGCCGTTGCTCACTTTCCTCTCCAAGTCGTCGCCCGTGCTGTCGCGAGCTTTGCGTTTGGGAGACACCGAAGCCGAGCTGCTCCTCGGCACCACACCGCCCCCCTTCTTGACGACAGGCTTGCCTGCCAACGAAGTCGATTTCGGTGTGACGTCTCCGTTTCGGACTCCCGAAGGCTGGCGTGGAGAAGCGTTGGTGTTGTCCACGCTGGTCTTCGGCGAGCGAGGAAGTTTGCGTCTCGACTCGAAAGGGTTGGTGTTCTCATCGTAAGGACGGTCGCCGGTGGACTGGTCGTTGTTCTCGACGTCGGACATTCTGTCTTTCATCTCTCGACAATCGTCCTGTGGACTCTCGTCGTCCAGGACCAGACTGATCAGTTCTTCGGTGATGAGAGCGGCGTCCTTGGCCAGCTGCTCATGTAACGCCTCTTCGAGATCGTTACTCGAGAACGAAGTGGACTTCTTCGAGTCCGGCGACGGGAGCGAGCAGTCGGTTACCTTGAGCGACTGATCGACCGCCGACACCCAAACAACTTTGCCGAACGAGGCGTCTAAACTGTCGGACTGGCAGCTTGCAAAGGTAGTGGCTTCCTCGCTGCGGTTGAGAGATTCGAAATTATTATCATCTACCGCAACCGCATCAGAAGCGGTATTTTCTTCGGTCCAACGATCCTGCGGAGGAAGCGACTCGCTTTCGACAATGTGATCTGAAGCGCAATCGACGGCAAGTTCAACAGGGAGACGTTCGTCTAGTTGAACCAAATCAGTTAGTACCTGTACCTCTTCGGATACAGATTGTTCGTGCGGAAGACTCGGTTCTACCGAGTCCGCGCAATCAGTCGACGGCTCGTATTCGATTCCGGAACAACAAGTTAAAGAAGTCTGCGACTCTGTGATTGGTACATCGTCGACACTGGTCGCTTCAACTAACTCGGCACTGGACACCTCAGTGTTGTTATCTTCTAGGAAAACGTCGTCGACTTCTTTGTTCGTTCCATCAACTTCGAACAAAACGCCAGAATCCTCTCGTATCGAATCGTTAACCTCCGAACAAACCTCTTTTACGACAGTTGCATCAAGTTCGTGCGATACACTAGCATTTAAGGTTTCAAAGTCTAAACTCGATTCTTGGTCCGGTAATGCGTTGTACGTTACATCGACCGGTAACGGATCGCTATCTTCTAACTCTCCAACCTTAAGATCTAATTGCTCGTCTTCTAGAGTACCTTCAACGTCGGTGGCTTTTGGCTCGTTGACAACTAAAGCTTCTACGTTGGGCTCATTGACGACTAAAACATCCGAAGCAACAACAACGTTGATTTCGTTATGTAAATCTTCGTTGGCGTTTGAAGCTAAAACAAAATCATCGGAAACAACCGAATCGAGGCTTTCTTTTTCAAACGATTCCTTTTTAGGTGACGATTCTACAATATTATTGTTTGGTTCGGTAGCGTCGGCAACTATATTATCTAAACAGGACTCGCATGTCAAAGCGACGCTTTCCGCGTCGTCAACTTTCACCAACAACTGCTGATTTTCTTCGACGACGACGTTTTCATCGACCAGCACGCAATCCTTGCTGCCGTTCACCACTATCGTTTCGTTCAATCGATTCTCGAGATCTTCCTTGGTATCCACAAACAGATCGTCGTAAGAATGCACGGGGGAGACAACGCTATTATCGTCGACAGGGGCGATTTCAAAAGGGGATGTTGCCTCGAGATCAACACCGCCTTCGACGGGGTCCACGAAACGATCCTCGATGAAAGAGATGGACTGATCGATCAACAACCTCGGGCTTCCGCCGTGTTTCTCGTCGACGCTGCCTTCGTCGTTGATGACAGGAGTTTGCTCCCTGTCAAAATCAATCAGTGCACTGACGTTCGATAAATCGTTGTCGTCACCCGACCGTTTTCTGACCGTGACGTTGGGAGAGCTCGAAAAGTAGGGGTAGTAGTCGTCGTCTTGAGCGCTTCGCTCGTCTGCGGGAACCGGGGTCTTCTCCCGGTCGTACTGGCCAAGATCGAACGAGGTGAATCGCTCGGGAGAGAAGGCGGGGATGATGGTCGTCTCCGAATCCTGCGCGTTGAAGCAGTACTCGGCAACTTCGAGGGGCGACGAAAGAAACGAACTGGACGGGTCCTCGTTGTCGGTGGCGCTCTCGTACTCGGTGTCCGAACGATCGAGACCTTCGTGCAATGCTTCGGGTTGGAGAAGATCGGGAAGAACTTGGGGGAGGTCCTCTCGGGCGGTGTCGAAACTAGACTCCGAGGGAGTTAAATCAGCACTCGAAACGCTCCTCGAATCGCACTTATCGCTGAAGACTTCGAACGCGTCGATCCGAATCGCTGGCTCTTCCACTCTATTCAAAACAAAACAAAACCGATTTTACTACAACAAGAAACAACATTTACGAGGGTGCATCAAGTAAAAGTTTTACTCATGAGAGAAAAAAAATGATATTCAAGTCCTTGTCGGACATGAAGGCGTAAGGTGAAAATCAATTCCACCTTGTCCTTCATGTTCAACATATGACCATTTTATTCCAGGTGGACACACTGGAACGCTGTCGGGGTTTTATTTTATTTTATTTTTTTTTGCGTTTACGAAACGCACATCATGATGTATGTTAGTGCATAGTGAAACCGAACATCTTTTAAAACATTTTTTCCACATACTCATCTAATGCCTGTCAACACTTATTGGAACTAGTGATCAACTTTTCGATACCAACTCTCACCGACGAATTCGCTCCAGTTTTGTGCAAGCATTTCAAGACTACCGTTCCGACGGTATCAGTGGTTTAAAATCGTCGTTCAATTCTGTTTTTAATTTCACCTGGATGTAGTTATCCACGTCCACCAGTTACCACTTGTTCAACAAAGTGACAAACGAAATTGAGAGGTAAAACGAAAGTGACGATTTCCAACCAACAACACTGTGGAAACGTGGGTCGTGTAACCATTGTGCAAAACTGGATCGAATTCACCAGTGCAAAGGGGGGGGGGAGGATCGAGAAGTTGATCACATGTTCCAATAAGTGTTGACAGTCATTAGACCAACCGTGTGAAAAAAAAATGAATAAAGGGTGAACCATTATACTAGCATACCATATATTTTTTTTCATTCACGAGTTAAAATGTTACTGTATCATTTCAACTATCACGCAACATACAAAGAGGTTACAAATGCATCGATGTAACCTCTCTCCAAACGACAGTGAAAAACAAACCATATATATATATACGTACTTGACAGGAAGCGAGTGCACTATTTCGTGAAGAATGTCGATGACAAACTGTTGCGGATTTTCGGTCACCTGGCTCGTGTCGTCCGGCGACGGCACTCGGTGTATTTCTTCTTTTTCTAGGTTTCCAATAGCTTCGAACTGCGATGGGGTCAGGGGAGACGTGTGTGGCAGAGATCCCTGACAAATACACCAACAAAAAAATAAATAATCGATAAATAGATCGAAAACCATTTTCATAGCATATAGATACGATGCCTATAAAAACGTTCACAACTCGAGTTGAACCAAACTATTTCACTGTTCTAATACATACAACTCAACATCACGATAGCCAGGAAAAATTTTAGCTCCATTTCATGCAGTCTATTACGCTACTCACATTATTGCAGCCCATTTGACATATCTACAACGTTATGATACTAGACTGACTATAATTTGGTATATCGATACAGCCATTGGTTTACTTGATTCCCAGGATGTAGAACCATTTAAACTGTTAACTTTATATGGTTCTATACTGCTAACAATATCAACAAACTAGCAGGTGTCCAAACCAATTGGCAAAATCCTTAAAATCCCCCAAAATAAAACCGCTCAACTACAAAGCCACATCTAATGCATACAAAACTTAAAGCACTATATTGAGTATTTAAATTCACATATTACTCGATATAATACAGTAAAGAACATGACAAAAAATTCCTTTGGGCAAAATCTAACATGTGAAAAAAAAACAAAAAATAAAAAATAAATAAATAAATAAAATATATATTACACAAATTTATTTCAGATTAAACAATGCATCTAAATGTGCATGTTTCTTTAAATTGAATCATGGCTATAACATGTATGTATATTTGTATCAAATAGGCATCTATTTGAATCTTATGTCAGGATAAATTAAGATTCTAATTAAACCGAAATTAGCATGAACATTCTATGTAATGTTTCACAATTCTTGATGAGTTAACTAAATAAGTATAATTTTATATTATTTCAAATAAGCATCCATTTTTATATAAACTATACCAGGGTTTCCCAAAGTGTGGGTCGCAAACCAATTTTTTAGTGGGTCGCAAAAGTAAAAATTAGAATGTGAAGTTATACTTCCTTAATTCGCCAAGTTTTAGTGAAATTTATTAATAAATAACGCATTTTAGCCTCTCCCAATTTTAACAAAATAAGCTAAATGGGTCCCAATGTTTGCTGCTTTGTAAAAGTTTGGGAACCCCTGGGCTATACTATACATTTTTCAATTTAAGTTAACATCTTTAAAAGATGGGACGGTACATACATGATAATATTGCAATCTTCGTTCCATAAGTACTGTACATCGGTATGCACACAAATAGGCAAGCACCATAGCAAATAGATGAGATTATTATAGTAAAACCAAACAGTTAATAGTTACCATTTATAGTTAATTTTCTTTTATATATAATCTCCAAATGCGTTCTTTTTATCATAATTTACATATTCATTAACTATTTCACGTATTTACATATTTTTATTGGTGATCATTTCCTATATATATAGTATATACATAATTTTTAAACAGCTGAAAAAATCGATATTTTTTATTTATATTTACTTGGTGACTTTATTTACATGAATCATATCAACTAGCAAAACAATAATGAAAAAGTTCAATAGTTTATTTTTGTTTTTTTTTGCAACATAGTGAAATTTCCTACAGGGTGTCCATAAATTTATAATTACATTCACCCACATAAAAAAATGTCAAGACACCCCCATACATTAAATGTGCATTTAAAATTAAAATACAACAAATAATTCTAATGTATTGTACTTAATTTTAAAAACAAAAATACAAAAAAAACTTATCACGATTTCTAGATTTACTATCATAATTTCATTATTTAACTGAGTTTGTAACATAGTTCACCTCCATATACAAGTATTTGTACATCTAAAATTAACACACACAAATAAATATACAATAAATAATTTCAGTACACAGGTACTCAATTGGAAACAAAACAAAACTGTAGCGATTTATTTCTAGCCTTAATATAGCAATTTCGAACTATAAAAATAAAATCCCAGCATTTTCCCACACTCGACCTATTTACGTAATCATATGATAAACGCTTCATCTTTTTTGTACAGTGATTTATGGTTTACTGTCTTCTCAGATACCAACAATCGCAATGTTTAATACAAGTAGGTAATAAAAAGTATGTGAATGACGTATGCCAGATTCACAAATTTTGACACTTGGCAAGCGAATTGCTTGGGTTAGCAAAACAACACCACACCACACACAATCCATAAAACCTTTACAATGTTACCATTGATGTCATTATCATCATCAACATTTTCCTTCGCATCATCAACTATCGTACGTACGTACGTACGTACGTAGGAAAAACCGAACATTCCAACATTACCATCATGTTTTGGTGGACCGTGAATACCGATGAAGAAGATGATGATGCCAGTTCAAAAGTTTATCATCCATTCCGCAAAACGAAAAATATTTCAACAACAAGTCTTTGCTGTTGTGTGCTTGCCACCACCACAATACTGTGTACCCAGTCATGTGACCATTAAGTTTATTTTGGGGGGCCTTTGCAACGGGGGCTATTTTGAAACCTACGTAACCAACAGGCCAACCTTTGAGTCGTTCGCTAGCGCGCGCACAACCTAAAATATTAAAACGGCACCATTTTTTTTTTGGCCAGTACTTTTTATTGCAAAACGTTACGAAATGTACCGTTTCGCACATGTCGACAAAACGGGAGTGGAAATTTGCAAAATTTAGTGTTTCGGCAAAAATTTCCCAATTTTATGTTTTTTAAAAATAAATGTATACACGCAAAGGAAAAAAAAACTGTACCGATGTCTAAAATAAAGTTGAACTACAAGTAATTAGGAACTCAGTTTATGACTTCACGATTACAATCAGCTTACAAAGCTTTTTTTAAACTTCGTTGATGCACATCAATATCCTGAAACTTTCGCTGGCCACACAACAGGAAGTTTACACTTTTGACATTCATTATTTCTTTTTAAAACACACACAGCAAAATGACAACAAATTAACTGCAATCGTCACTGATAAAATATTTTATAACTGCACTACATCCACGTGTTTTTTAATGCTTGGCAACTAGAAAACCAAACTTACATTTATAATAATAATAATAATAATAATAATAATAATAATAATAATAACCCAGATCTGTCATTTGTGTCATAAATGCTTTTTGTAGCATCCTGTCACTAAATGCATTGGTTGTAAAAAAATGCAAATGTGTTTGATTTTGTAGTTATTATTCTAAAGTTTGTATTACTAACTCGGAACCCTCATCTCATGCCCTCGAGCTACAGCACAAGTCTACTTTTAATTTTCCATAGTTCATGGGGAACCAAAACAAATTAGTAACGTTCGGCTTGTGATGAAACCATCAACTAACAAATAAACAAAAATAACAACCAATTAGTTACGTTCATTCGTATAATTACTTACTGTAATGAATTATACACAAAAGCATAATTAAGCCGTCTGAAGCCAAAAAAGAGAACTGACCAACATTTTTCACATTTTGAGGAAATTGAGAAAATAAACAGACGGATCAATTATTCATGGACATTTAAAATGTAATCCTTTTTTTTTTAAATAATAAACCACAATTTAACGGTGCTGAAAACCATGTGATACATTTTGGCTTATAGGTGCAATGCGTGTCTTTGGATAGTTAAAAGACGGTAATCAGAAATAATAAAAATAATTTAAACAATAATTATATTCAGCTTTTATGTAGAGTACAATTATATACTATATATAATACTATATACTATATAGCCCCTCAACATAAATCTACGTAAAGAAGTATTTCATCTTAGAAATGAATCATACACATGTAACCACGTGAAGTCAAAAACCTGTTGCAATTTGTATGATACATCAAAACATGTCATCAATTAATCCTCCGCACTGTCATTCATCTTGTGACTTAAAGTTGACTAACGACAGTCGAATAATACAAATAATATATTGTGTAGTCCCCCCCCCAAAAAAAACTCAATCATATATATTGAAAAATAATTAGTACACATGTGTAGAATTACATATATATAATACTCATAATATACATATTGGGTATTATTACGACGGATACAACCATTTCGTACACTGCACTGAATTCACTTACAAATGTGTTGAACGTTATGTATTATTACTGTATTGGGGAAAACAAGTGCACGTTAATAAAAGTATTATATAAGTAATTAAACATGTATTATTATTATACATGTATTGTGTGTTATTATATCACCACCTACCAACAACACATTTTCTACAATAGGTACGCTACTGAATATAGTGCACTTACAAACATGTGTTCAACATGTTCCATACAATGTGTACTCAATGGAATATATTTGAATCACATACAAACACATCAACACGTCTATTACTGGTGAATAAGCTAATATTAAACTGAACTTCACACAAATAAGTGCACTCATCAATGTCATCATTACCAGTACTAAAAAATGACAACCAATAATACGATACATCACTACATGGAGCGTAAACGAAATTCAAAACAACTGTTGAATTCAACTTTCATATTTATATACAGCAGACTATATAATTAAAATACCCTGATTAAAATATCCGGTTATTTTAATCAGGGGTAATGTTATCCATCGGCTATTGTTATCATCATCAGTTGGTCCCAAGACATTGTTTAATGTCATCAGCCAGTTATTGTTATCGAAAAGCACTAGTCCCAAAGTGACCAGATTATAATAACCGGATTCCACCGATTTCAATTGATTAGCATTAATAATACAAAAAAATCGGCCGAAAACAAAATTAATACACTATGAACTGCGTATACCACACAGTGTACACAAAATCACCAATATAAACATAGTGACACTAATTTGTCACTGACAAAAATTGCCTGCCGGCATCTTAAACAGCTAAACAGGATACAAAATTTTCCGATTATTGCATGCACGCACTACAGGTTTGCGACAGAGCCACAGACCAACTATTTTTTATCCATACATTACATGATGACACCAACCTTGTTACCCATTTTGCATACGATGACAACAAACCATTTGCAACTCATCCAAAGGCACCACCAATCAACAAGACGACATTGGAAACCGTGGGTATCTCGCCTTTAAACCGAGGAGAGCCCTCATCATCTCCGCAGCATCGACTGCGGATGAAACAGACTGTGCGTGCGCCAGGTTTTCTTGTGGGAACCGATGCCAACTGATTGCAAGGGAGCCACGAGAGAGCACATGGAGAGAGTTCGGGAAAAGGTTCCTAGATTTATCTCTCTATCTATGGAGAGACCAATTTGGTTAGCCAGCACAGCAGAGTGCTGTGCAGTGAGTGTACAGTGAGTGGTGCGCTTTTCGAGAGCCTACTACATAAAAACAAACAGGATATTACGGACCCTCCCTCGATTTTTCCTCCCCGATGGAGGGAGCCTGGTTAAAGATTACCCAAGGTCGGAGGAACGGTTTTTTTCTTCTAGTGTGATGGTGGGGAAGTAAACACAAACTTTCAGTGTGTTCCAAAAACTGACATCGATGATGATGTAACGGGACTCTCGTAAAACGCCCCCAGTACCCCTTTCGCAACACAATCGCAAATGGCATACACAAGACGATGGTTCACGTGCACAATTGCGTTTCTTATCTCGGTGTATGCAAAGAATCAAGACATTTTTGCATTGTACAAAGTTCAAGTGAACTTCCGTGTCTAAATGCTTTCGCTCATGATTAAGAACCTCCCAACGCTGTTTTGTGGGCACAAAATTTTTGCTCTACTTAAAACAAAATTGCCTAGTATTCTCTTGCATTGGTGAGTTGCGGTATTTTGATTTATCCTTAGACCCAACTAATCTACCGTATAAACAAAATTCATTAAAGTTGGTACGTTTTTTTTTCAGAAATGAACAACATTGAACGTAAATTGCATCTGGTATGTATATCTAATCTATAACAGTACTGTACATGCAAAATGCAATACATGTACATGCAAAATAAAATGATCCATTTTATTTTATAATGATTCTGTTACACAGAATATCTAATGTTTAGCTAGTAAGTTATTGATGTCTTTCAAAAACACACTTATTACAGGTTTTGCAATACAATGGATCATCAATAATGACTAGGTACAGAAGTAGAAATAAATGTTTGTGATACACGTTTCATTTTTTAAGCAGTTTACAAGGATTCAGTGCTGCTTCATGAATGATGTGAAAAGGCTATCAAAATCTTATATCGTACTATCCACATGATAGATTCACTATACAACTCAATGTTGCACATACAGTATAACTTTTTAAAATTGGCTGTTATTAAAAAGTTAAATTAGTCTTAAAAATAAGTCTCTAACAACTTATATTAGAAATTTAACAAAAAAAAATTGTACTATAAAAATATATTTTGTGTATTTTGCAGCTACTGTATATACTGTAGTAGTTTTGAACGAAAGATCACATATCAAAATTTAAACTACTAAATTCCAAGAGTAAATAACGTACATTTAGTATAGTAATTGATTAAAACAACAATATGTGCAAAGACATTAGTTCAAGTAGTGTGAAATAGCCCATAGACAGCAAGGCAAGTTCAGATCTTTAATATTTAAACGCGTTTTCCTCGAAAATTGTAAAAATGCAACTTAACACCCTTTTACACCAGGCCCTTCAATCAATAGATGCACTAATTCCATAATAAAATTACATTTTAAAAGCATGGTTGGTGGTGTCAAAGTTCCAATGTTCTGAACACAGACATAACTCAGTATCGTCATAGTTTAGTAATAGTAACCAAAGCATAACATTTTTCCAACACCTCCCATTACTCAGATTTTCTCATACATTCTGGAAATCCCCCCATAACTATGCCTCAACATCAAAAGAACAAAACGTAATATCGCAATCCTCATAAAGTATTTATCTTTAATGATGAATTATATAAGTACCCCATCATTGGTAATCTAAAAAAGAAACCCAAACGACATTTCAGGATCTTCCGGTACTTACTACTATCGTTTGCAACAATTTCGGTAGAAAAAGATCCAATAATTCAGTTTGGTGAATCAACTAACAACCGCCATTAACCGAAATAACCGAAAAGCCTCAATAACCGCACAACTAGTGCATGTGGCACAAAACAGCCTACAAGGTACATTACGTTCTCTTCGGAAATAGCCTTTTACACAAACAAGCTTTAACAATCCATTATACATCTAACCAATTCGCCACATTCTAAGCAAAACACGCTTATCGATTCACTATGCATCGTTACGAATTACTAATTTCATCAGAGATCCTTTAGTTAAGCAGAAGCATAATGCAGCTTAAACGGTTTCCAGTCACAACACAGCCATAGTTTTCGATGGAAGAGTTGACTTTCAAGTAGCTAAGACTTTGCATCTGCTGACGATGCACCATTACATTTATAATGGTGAGAGAAGTGAAAGTTGCATCTGTCATCATGGAGTAATGCGAATGCGTGGGTGGTGGTGCAGACAAGCGATGAAGCAATGTCATACCGAATTATAGTAAAAAAGAATTGTAGGAAAAAAAAAAGGTCCAAATAGGTCGCTGTTCTGGCTAGGTTCCAATAGGGTGGCATACGATAGGTGGTTCGTTCCCCCGAAAAAAAAATATTTAAACAAAAAAATATATATATATGTATGGTTACCTAATCGACCATGTAAGGAATCTTTCTTACAACACACCACCACCTGAAGAAAAAAAATCGCAACAAATTATTGGACAACTTTCGGATGGCATTTCCCAAAAATGGACATCGGATGATGATGATGAAATGTCCCCAAGGAGGACCCAACCTCCTAGACCTCATAAAGCTTCTATGGAAAACAAAAGTTGCTTTTGTTGTATGGTGGAAAAACCTGAACAAGCAAATAATAAAAATCCATCGTTTAAAAGCACCCGTGCTAATTAAGGAATCGTGTGTTTATTTGAAAAAGTGTTTTCAAAGACAACCAAACACAGTCGGAAAGGTTCGTTGATCGTACCATCTGGAAAGTTCCAGCAAGTAATCGAAAATGGAGCCAATCCATTTTTGGACGTTTGCCTTAATGGCAAACACATAAAGCATAAATAAAAAGTAAAAATAAACCAACAACAAAGCAACATTTTCGCAACAAAAAAAATAAATAAATAAATAAAAAAATTCAATAAGCAAAAACCGAACTTTCTCAGCAGTCACAACTAGACAGCATAAGCACATTTTTTCAACATTGTACATGGTACTACAGTATTACAAAATTGTATACTTTTACAGCATACGATTTTGTATCACCAAAATTTTAATGCAGTGGTTCTTAACCTTTTCTTTACCATGGCCATGGACCCCCTTTGAATAACTTTTGTTGTCTCAGGCAGACCACCAAAATTTATTTTGGCCTACAAAAAAGACTGGCATTTTATTTGTATGATTTCTTTCTATTTTAAGTATAAAGGTTTGTAAGTTATGACTTACAAACTTTTATACTGTTATAACATTTCTTCAATTCTTTCCCTGAACCACAGGTTAATAACAGATGGTCGGACACCACAGGGGCAGGTTTTCTCGGGGTTCTCCCGTTTCCTACTGCATCATAAAACCCTGTTCCATACTTATCATCATCATTTCTGTACTTCTAATTTAGATAAAAGTCTGAGGGCCAACTGACATAGCTGTAAAAGCCAGTCAGTGCCCTCGTTAAACCCCAAGTACCTACCAACGCAGTACTGTATAGTGAAATACATCTAGATCACTATACAGTACTATATAATGTTTCATATACTGTTTATGTCACCAGACCAGCAATGCATAGAATCCAGACATTCTATATTGTAGAATACTAAGCCTGATTGATGTAGGCAATGTACGAAACTAGCATTGGAATAGTTAAGTTAAGCAGAAATTAAAGTTACAAGTACGTTTAAATCTTAGGCCCATATTTGGAATTAAAGTAAAATATTTATAAGAATTTAAAAGTAATGTTGCAAACTGATATGAACTAAACAGTTCGTACAAGATGTTATTTCATAATTTCCAAACGAGGCTAGACATTCTATAAAACGCCTGAATTCTATACGCTGACACCGACAGTAACTTATACACAGGCTATAATAATCTGCATGAAAATAAAACTGAATTGATGTAGGTATTTCCAACAAATCTTCATCATCTGGTGATTTATCTTGTCAAAAACGTTTCAAGCCTATACAGATGGTTTCCGACTTACACAATTAATGCTCAGTCAGCGCAATCTTTTAATGTGTTTACTCATGTTGCATTTCCCATTTTAAATGAAAGATACAGATTGCACGTCCATTTTAGGCACACGTTTAGTTTTAAAAAATGATGAAAAATCTAGCAAATATGGGACTATTTTATTATATTTTTTTGCTCAACTAGCGTATCATATTGTATAACTTGCTATAGGTATACAGGTGCTAATTTTTTATTGATGATCTACTTATAACTTACTATAGGTATACAGGCGCTAATTTTCTTATTGGTGATCTATTTGAGTTATAACATGTTGAAGACAATATAATTTTTGAAGCTATAAATTATTTTATATGTTTTATAGAGATCCTGAATCAAGATCGTTATTCAAGATTACAAAAACAAAAAATCACAATGAAAAACACTACTCTTTCGTAAAATCAACACCTGGTGCAATGTTAGTAGGTAGATATCCGATTTACAAAAGAGCCTTGGCACAGGATTATTCATCATCATGCTACTGCGTTTTGGTATCTCTATCAACAATTTAAGAAAAAATAAAAATCAACCAAAATTTTTGTTTCAATAAATCCTCAATGCCCGGAATCCTTACTCCGAATAATTTGAATGATAAAAGTCTTACAGATAACACTTTTTATATATATACATATATATATATATAATTATGTACAACAAGCTCGTTGAACTTGCATTTCCAGTCCTCAGATTCATCCCAAACAAAACAAAAAACACAGCTGATGGTTTCCATCACCTGCCAAAACAACGTTTGCCTGTGTTTACCACGCAACATGTTCACACGAACAGTCATCTTCTAACATTTTCAAGAGATAAAAAAATATACACATATTAAATTCGAATCAAATTCCATCCATCAACGTATGACGCACGCCGCCGAAACTAAAACAGCAATGTTCTTTATATATACATTGGTGAAAGAAGAAAAAAAAATTGGCCATATAAAATTCATGGCCACATCTTACTACTGACACCTTAAAACAAGTAACACGACCTACATAGCTAAATACCAGCAGGTGGAAGAAAACAAAATCATGTGAACTGAGCCAACTTATCAACTGCGAATTACTATACTTTTACGTATTTACTTATCGTTTATGGCATCTTTAACTGCAATTGACACTTTTACAAAAACAAAAAAAAAACTACGCACATTACATTAACGCAATTTAGATGATTGCAACGAAATAATTGTTTCAAAACTTCGCGTTGCAATTTTCCCTCAAATTAGCACAAAAGCAACGCTTCACCTCTGCTGTAAACGACAAGTAATAATTTATGTATTAAAAAATTTGACAACTGAAATTGTTGATACGTGTCATGCGAAAAACGATACATTAACTACATTACGAGGCTTGTCAAGCCTGGTGATTTTCATGTAATTTACCATTTACATTTACCATTCTATATACCAGGTGGCATTTACTATTTAGCAACTGTACACCAACGACGTTACAAATCGTAATCAAACCCTATATAGCTTTGCAAAAAAAATAATGTATTAGCGGTGAAATATTTTGCGATTTAAATTACGCTAAGTTAAATTATCAAGTTCCACTACCAAGATTATTGGTACACATTCCGGATATACGATGATGAATTGTGCATATTGATGCAAGATTCGAAATCTGTACACCTACACCAGAATGCCGTTTGCACTCACTAATAGCTTAACTTTTTAATTTAAAACGATTTCGATTTGAATTGAATTTAACCAGCAAAACAATAGTTTCAACAAGATGTGTTTCACACCAACATGTGTAATTTTACACAAAACTACAATTTTGATATAGAAATGTATGTTACAGAGATGCACACTGTGCACATTTAAAAAACGTAAGCATCCATGATTTACAATCTCCCACATTACACATAATACACCTACTTACACAATGATGCCATTAACAACCATTAATTTATTAAATTTGTAATTTAAAACGATTCAATTTGAATTTAATAAATGGAACCATCGTTTCAAAAAAGATGTTTCACACACACCACACTGTGTGCAATTTTGCACTGAGTTACGATTTTGTTCCAGAAACCTACACGAAACACAGCATTACTGTACGTTTGAAATGGTGAAATAAACTTACCACCAAAAAATTCATAACATTTCTTAACCAGACATGGACACTCAACCTATTATCGATGTCTGTGATTCAGCAACATCATTGTAAATGAAATTTTTTCCTATTATATCACTTAAACAGATGTTGTGACGGTGGTCGGGACGGCTAATCAATCTTACAGGTCCGCCAACTATATATATAATCTATAAAAATAAAAATTTAATCAATCTATCCAAAACAAAACTAATGTTTTTCTTTATACAATTTAATCTTGTGAAGAAATGTTTTCACCAATTCAAAACACACAACAATACTGCACATTCATATACGCAATTTCAACCAAATAAATTCGCATAATGATGAAAACTGTGAGAAAAGAAGAAATTTAGTCCTCATTACAATAAACAATACCATCATTTCATACATTTTTTTTTCTAAGCCAAAAAACCTATTCTTTAAATCGCCCAAAAAAAAATAAATAAATTAACACAGACATCATGTCCTATTTTATACCAGCTGATGTCATAAAGCATACAACTCGACCGAATCTTTCATCCCATACAAAACACCATAGGATCATTTATCGACCTTATTTTATCAAATATTAGTGTATTCTATAGCCAAAATAACAACCTATTTTGAAAGATCGATTTGCAAAGATATGCTTTTCTATATGGCCTTCGCCCACGCAATATAAGCATCTTGCAACCACCTAGCTAATTTGTTATTACTTAACCTACCCTACGGGTATTAAAGCAAACACAAAAAAAATATATACAGGAGGGTTGAAATATATATATATATATATAAAAACACCTGTAATCTATGCACCCCTTGTTTTTCTTCTCACCTACCTTGATATACGGTGCATGTTGGTGTTGGGGGTCACTCCCGAAAAACCACTCACTACATTGTCAGTCCGACATGTTTCCCAGCAGCAGTCAGTGCTTTTTTATTTTCCAGTTCTGTTTTCTGGCCCCGCCCACGTCTCTACCTTCACCAACCAAAATGAACTAGTCCATGACGACGCTTACTGACAGTCGAAATCCTTTTTAGAAATTCCCTAGTTTTGAATCTAAATCTAGTAACAGGGAAGATCCTTATGTGTTTTTTTGTTTTTTTTTAAAAATCCCAAAATATTGTTTCGACGTTACTACTGACAGTCGAAATCCTCATTGCTATTTCACCCCTTTGAATATAAATCTAATAACAGTGAGGCTCCTCCTGGGGCTTCTATGCAAAACAAAAAGTAATTACAGTACTAAGGACAGCAGAAATCCTTCTGTACTATTTCTTTACGACTCCTAACGACAGAAAAGCGCCTTTCGGCCTTAAAATAAATATTAGCAATTATTTTAACTATTGTTAAAATAATAAAAATATATTATGTAATAATATTTAAACGCAAAGTAGTGAATCTAATGACAGGAGAGCTCCTTGTAGTATAATATCGCAACAACAATCAGTTAAAATTACTGTCTTCAATAAACTAAATAACAAAGCGACTCTTTTTTTAAATGCATTGACTTATTCCAATACTGTTATTGATCAAGTCAATATTTTACAAGAAATATCAACACACTAATTTATTTTTGATATTTCTAATTAAAAAATAAATAAATAATTTTAAACTCTTGTACATTATACCACTCACAAGTTGTCACAAATATAACTGTCAAAAAAGGACTGCATCAAAAAACTAGTTCTAATTTGAATGACAACCCAAACATGATCACGTGATGTACCAACAGCTGCAGTGAATTATAATGCCACTCCCCCCTGCCTACAGTAATACAATGTGAATATCCAATGATGCTAAGTTGTGCACAGTGACGTTAGGTGACGTCATTTTGACATAAAATACCCATCATTCTTGGACTTATTTTAATTGTTTCAGTTATTTTTTTCACACAATTTTCTTTGATCATTTCATCCAGTTTTTGTAAATAAACTGATTTTGTTAAATCAAGTGAAAAATAAAAACGACATAAATCCACTTACGTCGTTATTCATTAAAACTATGTCTATTGAATCGTTTTAGACAAGTCCTAAATTTGCACTTAAATCTGAAGGTGAAGTTTTTACCATTTTATCAAAACTACATTGTTTTAAGTCATTCTCGTTTTATGACGTCACATGTCAACTCAACGGTTTCAAACATCACCAGAGAAGGCATCAAATAGCATTGATCATCTTCTCTTGTTTATACTAGAGCCCTACATTTATGGGGCTCTAGTTTATACTAGTTTTAACGTTTTATTCTAGTGTTGTACACCAAATATCAATTAAAATATGTTGAAACTATAGAAATTGATAAAAAACAATAATGACCTTTTTTCTTGGAGACATTACTGTTGATCCTTCGGAGGGAGGAATGAGATCAGCAATATTTTCACGTTGCGAATCCCTGAGTTTCCCCAAATTCGGACAGGACGTAGGGTGCATTTGGAATGGAAATCCGTCGTGTTGTGGCGGTCGATTTTCGTCGTTCATATCGTCGTCAACTAAACCTTGTACGAGCCTCTGCTGGTTCATTCTCGTCTGCGTGCGGGGTTTTTGGGGCTGACGACTCAGCACTGGACATACAAATTTTGATGCGATATTTATAAACAATTTTCACTTTGAATGAAAACGTGGATTTATCCATCGTGCAAAGGTTGACATATACTTGTAATATACTTACAATTTTGATGCGATAGGCCTCTAAAAATTACGAAATTAATAACTCAAAAAATCGAGATGAATTCAATAAGACAACACAACACGCACGATCGCGAACCAAACCGCCAAACGATTCAAAAGATGTAGAATCGACCAATCACAGCGCGCTAAGAACGAATCTGCCGAAAAAAACAAAATTAATACAAATTTGGAAAAAGTTAAACGTTTATGAAAAACGACACATTTAAAAAATTCAATTTAATTTATAAATTAAAATTAAAATATTTTAGTGTCTATTTGTATATTAATTTTTTTAATTTAACTTTAAAATAACAAAAAACCAGGTCACGTGATTGTTGTTTTGACGGTGGTGTGGTGTACATGTGGTGGGAAAGTTGGAGTATTGTCAATACTTTCGATTTCCAACGATTTAACCACGTTATTATTAACTTTAGGGTAATATCTTAATTAACTACTAGTTATTGCGGTATGTATGTCATTAACAGTGAATTAACTATTCTAATTAATCAATGAAAAAGATTGCACCAGTATACTTTCATTATAAGTATAATGCGTGTACATGACTAACAATATTAACTATATTTTAACTAAAATAAATTGGTAAACATGCACGTTACGTTCTTAAATAGCATCACCGAAAGCTCAGTATATGGGTGTAAAGACCGGTTAAGATTAGGGTGAAACAAACAAAATCACGTGAAACATTTGTAATTGATTAACCTCACCCGGCCTCTATACATATCAATGTTTTAAAGTTACGCCATGGTCTTAATAGGTTACATATATATATACTGACACATACTTATATATACTGTAAAGTATAGTACATGTAATATGCAAATGCAATAATTCATTATACAGTAACCATCGTTTGTGGAAGTTCTGGTATCATGGACAACGACGACGTGGAAGTGCCGGGAAGTAGCGGTTCCGAAACTCAAGAAGAAGTTCAGCAAAGTCGAGAATTACGCCATCAGTATCGAGAAAAGAAGCGTTACTTGGAAGGTTGATAGCTATATGACTATAACTATACTTTGCATACATTTTGACAATGTTACAGAATTCTGTCAAGTGTCGAATCTTTTATAGGTTACACTATATTATTTTCATTCCAGCACATCGAAAGAACATGGAAGGTAAACCGGAACGGCTTGTTCAGGAGTTGGAAGAAATCGATGAACTGTTCAAACAGGGTATACAAAAAATACGAGCATTGCGAAGCTTTGCACGTTTCATTCGATTATTAATTTTTGTAAAGCGTTTCGTTTATTTCGACAGTGAAATCAACCCGGGAGGCCGTTCTAGACAGTTCGCTCATGAATTTGGTCGCCAACATGGGACATGACAACGTTGAAAGTTTGTCGGTCAACATTATTAAGTTCAATTCGATCGAATTCGCAGAGCTGCTTGTAAATCATAAACACTGTAAATAAAATTTTAAATCCCAATTTATTTATTTTTTTAAAACTTAATATCTTGTTTATTTTTCGTTTACAGGCAATAAAAATGGCCGGCACACACACAACTACCATTTCGCCCGAATCATGGGCAGCCCATGGCAAGGAATCGTCCAAATTATTCAACCAAACGCCAATATTTGATTTCATGTTAGTGTTCAAAATTGGTCATTAACCCAACACCTTAACTATATATATATATATTTTTTTTATGGTTAAAAGATTTTATATTAAAAAATATATTATTTTTCAGGCTTGGTAAGTTCGAGAGAGGCGAGACCGTTTACAAGGAACGAAAACCAAGGCAATCGCAAAAAGATAAGGATTCTCAGGCACCCTTGGTTTTGCCCAAGGAGGTAATATTCCAAGAACGATTCAAATTTGTTGGTTAAAAGTACCACTACTAAAAATAAATGGTTTAAAGAATTTTTAATTTTGTTTAAGATATCACAAAGCGGCACAATGAAACAAGAAGAAACGTCCGGGGAAGTGGAACGAATCCTTGGGATCTTACATTTGCTATACAAAAAAAACGATCGTAAGTGAACTTGACTGCGCTTCGTTGGCCATCATTTTGTACAAACAGAAGTCTGGATGGTCTGTACAAACTGGTAAAAAGGTACATAGACAAGTATAAAATGCTCTATGAACATGGGGGGGGGGGTCAGAAATGCTCGCTTCTTGAGTTACGAAACCTTTCAAAGTTTGTCCGACATGACAAGTTTTGACGTGAAAATTTCACCTGCCAAACGTAACCTCAGAAGCAAGCTTTTCAGACTCCATGTTTATGGAACATTTTCCGATTGTCTAGCTTCTTGGAACGCATTCTCAACGTTTGTACAGACTCGCCCTGTATAGGCAACTGTTTGTTCATACTGTACACCAAAACAAAAGAAAGCATTGTACTTGCAGGGGCTCCGATAGATTTTTTCGAATTTGTCACCAACCCAGATTCGTTCGGCATTACCATCGAAAATATGTTCCACGTCTCATTTTTGGTCAAGGTTAGAAGTGTTAACGATTTTTAATCAAGCTTAACTAATGTAAAATCTTTCATCAACATTACATCTACAATTAATATAATCTGTATAGTTTGACTCCACCGAGATGTAGGACAATAGAATAAAATTGTCAATTTTTTTCAGAACGGGACAGCGAAGATTTACTTGGACGAAGACAAGCTTCCAGTTATAGGTATAGAGAGTGTTCCTAAAAAAAGTATTTAGTCGATGTCTAAACGCATGTTTAGCAAAAGGTTCATATAAACATGGGTCCCTAAATGCCGTTTTATCTCGGATGGGAAACGTGTTTATATGAGCTGTTAACTTTGCCTTGATGTGTCACAATAAGGTTAAAATTTGACAAAACCTTTTAAATATAAATCTCACCTGTCACGGTTATTTGTTGCATGGTTATTAACCGGATTCTAAATCGCATTCTGCAGAACCAACATTCCAGACGGCAAGTCAAGCAAGTTCCACGCAGCAAAAGAGTAACCAAGTGATCGTCCGAATGACGTTTCCCGAATGGAAGGTGATTTAAGTTGACAGCAGCGTTTTGGCTCCCAGCGTTCAGTTGGCTTCAATCCCAAGTTTCTTTCATTACAGGAAATAATACAGACGTTCAAGATCAAAAGTCCGCTGATTCCGCCCCGTACCAAAAACACCGAACAACAGCAGTAAAGATCGAAAGAAGAATCCGAAACATTAATATCGTTTTGTTTGTTTTTTTACAAGAAAAATATACAAAAATAAACTGTAAATCACTCTTTATTGTTAAAAACTTAACCACACCGTTTTAACGAACCTCACGCGATGCAAACAGTGGGTCCGTCAATCTTCAAATTCGTCGAGCTGTTGATCTTGTTGTCGAACTTTTCCGCAGCTTCTTTCAAGTCGTCTTTGTTGGCAAACGTTTTGTAATGATTCAAAACCTGTTGTTACACGGATGTGCAAAAAAAAAAAAAATATATATATATTTTTAGTATTTTCATATGAAATAAAAATAGTAGTTACATTATGGTATCTTGTTTGTTAGAAATCCTCGTTACCTTTTTCTTTAATTTCTTGAGCTTCATTTTACCCTCGGGCGACTGAGCGACTAGTTCTTCCATCACTTTGCTCCACTTGAATTTCATCTTTTTTCCTATGTAAAACAAAATTGGAAACCAAATTTAGAATGCAGTTGCAGGCAAAAATCTTGATTAAACCCAGGTACGAACTTACAAATTTAGTTTACATGACTTATTGTATGCAGTAGGATATGTAACTTTCGTTGTACAGAGTGCCTATGCGGATTGCTTATGTGACTAGGTGGACTTAAATTTGTTTGGTTTTTTTACAGAAAATAGTGTAAACTAATCGTAACAAACTTAGTGTGTAAGATGTTATTTCATACTTTGCCAAAAGAAGCTAGGCATTCCATAGATATTTCAATGAAATGTTTCGCGACTTCAATGTGATTTTAATGCCTTTAACTGGTTGCTAACATAAAAGCAGTGTAGCCTACACACAAATGAACGTCTCGGAAAGGAACTTGTTGGCGAACCGTACTCGATAATAACAATGGAAACTTAAACCGCACTCACTTTCGTCTTCCGCCGTCACGGCGATGCCATTTTCGACCTCCGCGTGTTTTCGTTTTTTCGATTTCTTTACGCTCTCGGTACTCAAATCGTCAATGTCACCGTTCAGTTGCGACGATGGAACGCCCTCTTCGTCGACGTCCATTTTCTCTTCGCCCGAAGACAATCTCTTGTTCTTGTTTTTCTTCTTCTTGCTCGCGCTTTGAACCTCTTCTTTGGCGCTTTCTTCGATCGCCTCGTCCCCCTTGGACTTGTTTTTCTTCTTCTTGCTCGCGCTTTCTTCCTGGACCTTTTCGTTGGTTTCATTCAACTCGTCTTTGGCGTTCTCTTCGTTCGTTCTGTCCTTGTTTTTCTTCTTCTTCTTTTTGCCGCTCAGCTCGACGTCTTCGTTTTGGATCGAATCGTGCGACGCGTCTAACGAACCGTTTTCCGCAGCGTCGTGCTTCCGTTTATTCTTCTTGCCGCTCTTGGGCGTTACTTCATCGGGTATCTCCTCGACGTTGGTCTCGTCTTTACCTTTTTTGTCCTCCTTCTTCTTTTTCTTGGACTGCGATTCATCATCGCCGGCAGGTGAAGTCTCTTCGTCCTTAGTTTCCGTCTTGGATTTCTGTTCCTTGCTTTTTGGTGGCTAGGCATTTAAAATCAATTAATTTAGGAATAGCAAATTAAAAAACATTCAATTTTCAAGTATAACGTGAATTACCATTTGCGAGGCTTTGATGGCATCGTTGAACACCTTCCAAGCCGATTGGACGAGAGTCTCGTTGTTGATCTTGAAACTAGTTGCTAAAAAATTCTGCAAAACGAAATAAACAAATAAAACTGAGTTAATAACATGACCGCAAGCCAGTGTTACAGAAAATTAATTGGATGCTAAAATAGACAGAGTGATCCAAGACCGACTTGACAACGCTGTAGATAGGTGTACAACAATCTGTTCAGTAGATCTACTTTCTGGCATTAGCTCAACTCTTAGGTACCCAATGAATTAGAAGTATTGAATACAAAATCTTTATATATATATATATATATATATTTCTCTAACATAGACCCCATGTTCTAAATCCACACAGGTTTACTATAGCAACCAGAGTAAACAATGAAATCCACGAGATCGCATACAAGATCTCGAAAATATTGAAAAACGATATCGAGAAAAATATTGAAAGTCGAAAAAATATCAAAAATCTAAAAAAATATCGAAAATCAAAAAAAATATCGAAAATATCAAAAATCTAAAAAAATATCGAAAATATCAAAAAACTAAAAAATATCGAAAATATCAAAAATCGAAAAAAAATATCGGAAATCGAAAAAACATCGAATATCGAAAATACCAAAGATTGAAAAAAAATCAAAAATCCATGCAGATTTACTGTAGCAACCTGGCTAAACAATGATATCCACGGGAAACATACGTATGTTTACAGAGCTAACACACACCGTCGCTAGGTGGCGATGTTACGTCAAGGCAATCATCTAGTTTTGAAGATTACCCAACCTTAGTGTATTACGATATACTCACCCTAAATTTCTTCTCTTTCTTGGGTATATTGTCGTGGTTCAGCAACAGCTCGAGTAACTGGCGCAGATTTTTCTCGACCGGCGTCGTCGACAAATACTCCTGAACGTGATGCGACCATTGCTCCAGTAGTTTCTCCCGCTTATTGGCGTTGGGCTTGTCTTTGTAATCTTTCCCCGAATACTTTTGTTCTTCGGAGATGCATTTCGTGTGAAGCTGATACTCGTTTCCCCTGACAAAAAAAAACAACGAGACGCACGTTTAGACCGTCAAGTACTTGTTGATTCAAAAGCGGCAACTCTTATTTTAAAACGCAACTCTTTTTACAACGTACCAGAAATCTTTCCCACAATCCATGCAGGAAACCGTTTCGCAATTACGACATTGTCCGACGTGTTTTTCCACTTGATTCTTCTTCACCGCCGTACCGCAAGCGTTACAAGTGAAAAACACCATCGTCGGCTAAAACCGATACCGGAAAAAAAACGTATTAATGAATAAAATTTTAACATCACCATACTATGCAGCAAATGAGAACCTGGGTGTTAATAGAAAAGAAAAATCTGAATATATTTATAAAACTATTTCAAAATATTTGTGTAATTTCTAGTATTATAGCACACCACTATTAAATATACTTTATAACACAAAAAAATGATATTATAACTATATAATAAAATTATAATATACACCATAATGTACAGTGATGTTTTATAAATGATAAAAAGTTTATATAGAAAATATTAAAACTACATTTCAATACCCACACAACTTATGAACCATAAATAATTTCATGATAATAAACAAATTTCAAGTCTATGTACACTTTTTTTTATGTGTAATACCATACATTTTTATAACATGTTATAATTAATCCAAACATTTTCAATGTAGTAGAATATTCTTAATAGATATAGTTTAGGTGACTAACTTTTTTAGTAGGTAAACGTATTCAACTTATGGGGTATCTGAAACCACAAAGTCTAAACCCCTAATAAGTTTTCAACTTTTCTATGATTGTATTATTGAAATTTTAACTACATCATTCGTTACATTATTCGGTTAATAATTTTCAATAAGAATAGGTTTTTAAACTAATTAAATATACCTTTTGAAAACAAAAATCCAAGAAAATCGAACGCACACGACTATGTTGACAGCACGTGTTGTACAAGGAACATTGATGGTTTCACGAAAACCAGAGATTTTCATATGGGACGCGTTTACTTTGAACGCTTTAGGAGCTTTTAGCGCAAAAACCACTTTTTGTAACTTACATAGGCTACGTTCACGTTGGACGCTTTTTTGCTAAAAACGCTCATAAACGTCCAAATGTAGTCGATCACCAATATAAATTCAATGTAAATTTAAAAAACAAAATTTATCTACTATCTTTGGACGTTTATGAGCGTTTTTAGCGAAAAAGCGTCCAACGTGAATGCTCCTATGATTTGTTTTACCACAGTTTTTTTTAATAGTTATTAATTTACAACTAATTTTAACAAAACGTATTAATAAAATTAAATATTATATTTAACAAATTCCATTTGAAACAAATTAAAGTGCAAACTTTTTGACCAATCACAAAAAAGAAGTCTTATATAAATTTGTCATGTAGTTTTCGCAAAACACGTGGGAAATCAATCAACATGATTTTAACTAGTTAAGTTACAGTAATTATACATTTTAATTGTTATATTTGTCAAGTAGATTGGGTACTAAGATATGAATATATAACTATGTAATATATTTTTGGCAAAAGAATAAACTCTTCTATTTATATTGCAATAATGAACTAAAGAGATTGAGATCAAATCTAAACCGCGAAAGTTTATAACCAACTATGTTTATAACTACAGTTAGTATAAAAAATGTTAACTATCGTAGTTAACTAATACAGAAGTATACACTGTGTAATTTTAGAAGACTGCGTATTCGTCGTTGTATTCTAATCAGAGACTTTCATTTCAAGGCTCTTAATTTGGTAAGTCGATTTACTGAAGAGTCTTGTACTAGTACTGTACTATTACAGGCACTCACTACATTGTAATAATATGTTTCAGATATCACAATACCAGGCAAATTTGGACGACCTGAAGCCAATAAAATTCAGATGACTAATTCAGTTCATATCTTGCAATTGGTAAGATTTATGTATTACATCATGGCAATACTGTTTTTATTAATTAGTATTGTCATGTATCGGGCTACATGGCAAGTTGTTTGTAGCTACATATATGTAACATGTATCAGGCTACCTGATACATGGGGTATTGGTATAGTAGTATTGCCATGGTTACATGTATATATATATATATACACTGTCCTGGTAATACCCTGGGGTTTTGGGGTGTGGCCCGAAGTATAAACAAGTATAACGTAAAACCTGCTGTGTCAATGGTAACCTGTGGTCTATAGCCGAGGAGCGGTGTACGGCTTTCCCAAAACATTTGCCATTATAACATTATAACAGAACGTCTCAATTCGTTATTTTTTTTTCTTCTTCACCGTTAGGTCTCTGGTTAACAACGTTGCGGCCTGATCATGTGAAGAATAGATCAGCGAGGATTGGACGTGAGATATAACGCCGCAGCTAAAGGCGTGAAACGCCGAGTGAAGCAGAACGTTGGTCACGCAGAGAAATTGGCTAAAAAGCGACTCCGCATGAGAAAGCAAACAAAGAAGAAGGTAGTGTGCTTATTGCGTAAACGATCGAAAAAGAAACAGTTGTCGAACGGAAGAGTCATCAAGATGTCGCCCCCTAAGAAAGGCGTCAAGAGGACGACTAAAAAACCGAGTCCAAAGAGAACGACGGCGATCAAACCTTGCAGCCCTAGAAAGGCAATCGCCAGTTCGAAACGCAGCCCAACGATGACAGCGGCACGTACATCGGGGATGAATTGTGTCAAACCGAAACCAGCGACATCAAAACGAGTCATCAAAGTGAAAGGGCGAGTGACCCCCAACAAAAGTCCGGAGAAAAGTGGCAAGAAAGGTAAATCGCCACCAAACGCTAAAACCAAAGATGTCAAGAAAGATGAAACGGAACGTAAAGAACGCAAAGATAAATGCAGCGCCGTGCCACCAAATGCTAAAAATAAGGATGTCAAGAAAGATGACACCGAACGTAAAGAACGCAAAACGTTGAAAAGAACAGCGGACAGTGTGAAAGTTGAGCCGGCCAAACAACGTCGACGTGACTCCGATCCCAACAAGACGCCTATTGTTAAAGACGCAAATGTGACATTGCAGTGTAAAGTGCAGCTTGACGTGATAAAGAAAGTGGAGATGAAGTCCAAAGGCGACAAACTGTCTGCAAGTGATTCGAGTCCCGTTACGGACGATCCTACTAAACTGGAAACGTCTCCAATCGACGCATCCGGAACATGCGGGACTGCCAAGTCGGCCGACGAAGCGCAATCCGCAACGCTGGAACGCAGAGAATCGTCGGAGAGCAGCAGGCCTAAAAAGCAGAAATCGAAAAACACCGACGCTTCAGCGCCATCGATGGGAAGTTTGGAGAGATTGACGTTTCGTCAACTTACGCTGACGTCGAAAAAGATCGAGCAAACTTTGGCGACGGTGGACACGAGCGTCGTTAAACAAGAAGAGAAGCCCAAAAAGATTAAAAACGTCGCGTTAAAGTCGTCGGCAAAGAAATCCAGAGAACCAGTGTCGAACGCCAAAATTAACAAAAACAGCATTTTGGACAACCCGGCGTGTTTCTTGAAACCGTGTTCGGTGACGCTGGAACGCTTACACATTGACAAAGACGACGGTGCCAAGTTGATACCTGTCGTCGTCATCGACTTTGAAACCATGGACGACGGTTTAGAGGATTACATCATCGATCAGCATTGCTTAAAAGACATCAAGATGGAAGTCGAACGAGTGAACGACGGAGAATCTTCGAACGTCAAGTGCGAGAATGTCCTGGACGACAGCGACACGAGTTTCGAGGACGTCGGTCAAGATTTTGACACCTCGGCGCCTTGCAGCGACATCAAGATCAAACTGGAACACGAATGTTCGGATTCGTCGCTAAATGACGACGAACCGTTGAAATCGGTGCTGAGCATGATAATGAACGAAAGCTTGTCCGGAACTTCGGATACGTCGTTGGATGACAAATGTCAATCTCTCGCCACGCAAAATCATTCAGCCGAAAACGCAGTTTCGTCGGAATCGACCGTCGGTTCGCCAACCTCGGGCAGAGAGACGGTTCATGAGACTCCGACAAATATAGTTCAAAACAATGAATTTGAAACGAACAATGTGTCGTGCGAAGTCAACGATTTGGTTTGCACGGAAACTGAATCGCCAATTACGGACGTTGGCAATCCTGAAACGAGCGACGGGGTCATTACAAACGCCGACGTCGTCAAACAAAGCGTGTTGGAGAAACTCGGTCGTATCGGAATATCGTTGACGCAGCTTAGGAGTTGCTTCGACGTGTCGCACTTTGACGAATACCGCAAATCGCACGGTGGTTGCTGCGTTTTGGGGTTGATGGCCGAACCGGAAGGCGATGAAATCAATGCAATCATTTTAAATTATAAATGATTTATATTTGATGAACTTTTTTGTAATTTTTCAATTATTTTTTTTTTTTGTTTTGTTTTTTACAAATCATTAAAAAATAACACTTTACAATGTAATGGGTTATATATGTATATAATATATACAGGGGAGGTATATATATATATTTTGGTACTTGATGCGTGAAGCAGCTGCCCATCGACGTCTAGGTATAACCACCACCTTAGGTTAAAAACAAAAAGCATTAAATTTATGATGAATCGTATCCATGCATTCTATACAATGCCTAGCCTCTTTTGGCAAAATATGAAATAACATCTTGTATAGAACGGTTTAGGCTAGTTAATATTTTGTTCCCAAAAAAAAAATAAAACACAAAATTAAAACCTTGGTGGTTCTAATCTTAATTTCATACTTTGCCAAAAAAAAAAAGGTGATGATGCCCAGGCATTGCATAGAACATTCCTAGCTATTTTTTGGGTAAATAAGACATTGTATACAATGCTGGTAACATATTTACAAACCCACTAGTTTAGGATAGTTAACAATACCATGTAGTTCAATGGTTGTGAGAAGGCCGTGACAGCTGCTTAACACACAAGTACCTACATTTTCTTTTGCGTAAACAAAGTGTTTAAAAAATTAATAACACAATTTAACAAAACGTTTAAAAAAAATAATAACAGAATTGGACAATGGAATGAGTTTTCACATTTGTGCTATTGCTGTTCTTCGCATTGTAAGATTTTAAATTAACCGAGTATCGGAAAGATTCAGGTTTCTTGCAATTTGAGCGTCGTGGATTTCGTTTTTGATCGCTTCCTTGTTTTTCAACATGGGGGGAGGGGGGATATTATTTTGCATTGGAAACTTGGGTACCGTCAACATTTACGTGCCGAGTTAATAATTTCTGAACACCGAACAAAAATGTCATATGCCACAATTTCTAAACACCAAAAAAAAATGTCGTATGCCACACACGTCAAATCGAAATGGTGATTTTTGTTTGTAAATTTTTTTCGCACCATTGCAACGTCGAGAGTAAATCCAAGTTGAGACCCTAAATTCACGATCACGCTTTTTTTTTTTTTGTAATGACCTTATTTTTCTTCGTAAAATGATAATAATAATAATAATAAATATTAGAATCACCAACTATGTAATCTGTTTGTGTAAATCACCTGCCGACTATCAATTTTTACGATGTTTCAAACTGTGAAGACAAAATAATGTATCGCGACCAAACGTCGCACGTCTCGGAAGCCTATAACCTATATATTTGTATATATGTATGTACATATATAATAAAAATGAACAAGTTGTATGGCATAGAAAAATTGTGGCAGTATAAAAACAAATAATACCGACGAAGGGTCTATTTTCAATGGCATGGAACGATATCATCCGTCAAGTCAACGTCACTTTATACACTTTCCAGATGCAAACACGCCATGTCCAATTTCAGTAGGTTACACATCACCGCTGGATCTTCAGTTTCCAACGGATACTTCCTTCGTAAACGATCCTTTTAACCAAAAAAGTAGGACAATTTTCAGTATCACATGTTCCAAGTAATAATAAATTCAGGGCGTTCCTGAAAGGTCTAGTCAAATTTTCAACCACAGATTAAAATTACAGGAACATGGGTCGTCTTGAACTACTTCTGTTCAAAGAATCGATGTTTCATGTGGACCGTAGTGCTTGGTTTTGACATATGGGGTTGAAATTTGATTAGAACTTTCGGGGAACACGCCGTACAAGTTGTTGGTCCTATTTTCACCTGTAAACTGGCTATATCGCTACGGAGATGTTGTAGGTGAGGTGAATCTTCAGATGATGGACATGTTTTGTTTCTGTTTTGTTCTGAAAAACGTACAAAATGCAAGTTCAAGGAGGGTCTATTTCTTACTCATCCATCTACTTCCAACTTTTTCCATATAGTTAACGATGCAGTAATTTATTTAAAAATTATTGTTGGTTCAATGCCGATCGTATAGCTTGACTTTTAAGTATAGTTATGTCTCATTGACCATATATATATATATATAAACAGATTAATAAATTTCGAGAAATTGAACGCCGGTTTTACGCTTCTCCAAACCTAAAACAAACGATATATATACCTTAATACGAACGATATACGTACTTTTCAAAGCAGTTGTGAGGTACGCGTTCAGCAGCTCGTAAAGACGTTCGACGAACCGTTGCAGCGCGTCGACATTGGAACGTTCATCCTCCAGACCCTCGTCGTCCACCGGCGCAACTTTGGGCTCCAGCCAAAAATGAAAGTTCACGATCTTCCTCAAGTTGCACCGAACGGTGGGATCGATCGCTTCCAGTCGCGCGCGCACTTCCTGGTCCGCCGGAAACACTCCCGCATCGCAAACCAAGTGTTCGTGCACTCGCAGCATGACCTCCGGCAACTGAATGGTCGAGATCAGCAATCGACGTTCCTCCTTCGTCTTTAACCGTTCGTGGATTCTGATCAGCGCCTTCACCAGCATGGTCAAAGTGGACTTGGAATCGGACTTTTAAAGAAATATTCACTTTTAAAAGTAAATTCACCTACAGTTACTAACTACCACTACTAAATCCAGAAACGAACGCAGTTATTATTGATACAAAGAAAACGCTAAATATTTACCTGATCGGTGATGTGTTTGTATGAAATGAGTTTTTGGATGCTTAAGATAAGGTCGTAGTAAGCGTCGTAGTTTTTCCCAGCGGCAAGCAGCTTGTGGCAATTATTGATGTCATATTCGAGCCATGCGTACAGGGTTGTGTGCGTGTTCGAATTCAACACCCTGTAGAACAACAAAAGAAATTGACAAAATAATAAAAAAAATAAATTTACAGTATGATATTTTCAGAAATTTTTATGCATAACTATTTAAAGATGATTTAAAATTTGTTTCAACATGATTTTGAAAACAAAATCCTTAGTGAAATAAAATCGCAAAAGTTTTTCAAATTTCAAAACACAAGAATGCGTTTTTAACCACACTAGAAATGTTTCGTTTATCATATTTTATAAAAAATAATCAAAAAAAATTATTTTTTTACTAATTTAATAAAAAAAAAATAACCACTTCCCAAAATATAATCGAAACTCATAATCGAAAATCATGTTATAAAAAAAAACAAAGGAAAAATCAACACCTTGTAAAAGCATATCAACCAAAAAATCAGGACTTTTGGAACACCCTGTACTTGATAGACTACTCTACTGTATGTATAATATATACGAGGAAAAGAGAGTTACCTTTGGTGAACACAAGTTCCGGATTGGATTTCAGATTCCAGGATATGGCAAGCGAATTTAAACATTTCCTTTTTAATATACATGTGCACTGGAAAAACAAAATCGACAAATCAATGTTCCGATTTCGTTGTGGACACTACCCGATACATTAAATTGAGCAGTCAATAGATGTAAAAAATATAACGTTGCACGTCCCCGTCCCCCACCTTAGATTGAAGACAAAATAGTACATGAATTAAAGTTTATTTCCCAGCCAGCACTGCTGCAACAGCAATCGAGAAGTTGGGCGCAAAAACGGTGTATAGCCACTTACGTTGCCATTTCTTAAAATTCATAGATGGAGTCGTTTTAGACCAGTTTATATATAATTTGCACTTTCGGACTTTTTGTACCAAGAAAATGGAACGTGACTATTGTAAAATCTGAATTTGTGTGATTTCTTTCTTTTTGCCGCTTCACTTCCTGTTTGTTTCATTTCGAAAACAATGGAAAAGATACTGATCTTTAGAAAGATGGCGTCAAGGCATATGATATTCAAAATAACAGCGTCGTTGCGTTTTTAAGTTTTAACACATTTGTTTGTAAAACCCGTTCATTTTTCTTCTATAAATAGACAGTTGAGAGGAATTTTCTTTCATCTTAAATTTGAAGGTATTTTGTCCTTTTTTTCTCTAAACGCCATTTTTCGTTATTCCACCCAACTCCTCAACTATTTTATTCATGTACAAATAATCCCCATCCGCGCTGAAGACGAATCTACTGTACAGGCAGAATAAACACCAAACCAGAAAATGAATAAAATGAACCCAACGGCAGTTTCGCCAGTGGTCGTAGTAGACGTATACTCACATTGTTTGTCTTCGTCCACCCAATCCAGGTTATACGCTTTTTCGAGAATTTCCCAGAGATCCAGTTTGGAAGGGAACCAATGAACCTCGTGTATATGGGTCAGCAGCAAGAAACACTCGTTAAACGCTTCGATGTCTTTGGCTTTCCAAATCAGATTGATGAGATAGCGAACGAACTTCTTCTTTGGTTTCCACACCGTCGTCGAAATGCTAGACAACATGTGAAGAGGGGCGCGCTTGTCCTCCAACCCCTCTTCGATGCATGCCATCACCATGTCGCTGAGCGTTTCGTTCAGCTTCATGGGGCAGACCCCTTTGAGCCAAGTTTTACATCGGCAGAATGTTGACGGCAGATTGTCAAGATCGACACCGTCGTCCGTCAAATCGATGACATCCAACACCGACGATTCTATCCTCCGAAGCAAGCGATCCGACGAATCTCGCTCCAACGACGACGACGACGACGACACAGCGGCAACTGAAGAATCTGGTTCCAACGTGACAACTAATGCACCCTCCGATTTTTTGTCAGAACTGAAACAATCAGCGTGAGAAACGCCGTGTTCGACGACGGGAACATCTTCATCAGTAGGTGAGTGATCCTTTTCGGACGATTTGTTTTCTAAAGCATCAAGCGGAGGAAGGGACACAGGTTGTTCGGCTGGTAATTGTCCCAACTCAATGGACTCTGTAGAATCGTCCGAATCGTAAAAATATTCTTCAGTACTCGCTGTCGATATGCTATCGTTATCATTTATTTCTACTAAAGGCACGAACGCATCTAAAAAATGACGTTGTTGAGTGGCCTTGTTTTCAGTCGTCATTTCAATGTCCGAACAGCTTGACGTTTCCGAAACTAAGGGTTCCAACGTATTATCCACCACTGCTTGGCAGATCTTTTCGAAAAGGTTACTAGGTCGAGCACTGAAATCACTGCATTCCGAATCATTGGTGCCAGACGATGGGCTCGCTACACCGCTACTTTCACCGTGGCAGTTACTCACATCATGTTCACCTGCAAAGTCAAAAGCGCCGAACAGGTTTCTAACGGGTTTGCTTTTGGCGGACCCGTTGGAAACGTTTTGGTTGGTGTTGACGACCACCTCCAATTTCAACGGAACGTTGAAATTGGACAGCGTTCGGGGATTTGTGTGTTCATTTTCCAACAAGGATGCACCCCCGTTGATTTTGGAGGGGCAGTAAATTGATGCATCGTGTTGTAAAAAACTTCCAAAAGTCTTCGGCTTCTTGGCAGAAAACGCTCCAGTTTCAAAATCGCAATTTCGTTTTAGCAACATCTTTCTCTAGTAAATAAAAACACAAACAAAGGCAAGCATTAATGAAAATTTTTTAAAAGCTTTCGACACAATGATAGAACCACCACCATATACAAGTGATAAAGAGAGCCTACATATTACCATAGCATACACAACCATGATAAATCATACAAGTATACAACACAATTGATCTTCACTATACTTTTAATTGGAATTTGAATACATCGTTGTTTTGGGCTACTTGATCTACTGTTACAATGTTGTACATCTACAACGGTGGCTACATGAGATTTTTGAGATACTTTTGGATTGAATGCCCACCACTACTGACTGTGGCGCTAGTGACTTCTTGTTGTTTTAATTAACTATCCACAACTAGTCTTTGTGGGCATAAATCATATCAGCATTTTATGCCGTGTTGCCACTTTTTCAAAAGGGTTCACGCGAACAAAATAGCAATAGTTTTGATATATCGATAAAATAATCGATGTTTCGGTTTTGGACAAATCAAATCAAACTTTTTTTAACAATATTGCATCTTTGTTTATTTCTTGCCTACAATCCAAAAGGATTGATACAAATCAAGGCAACGCAGGAAATAACTACTGGTTGTGTTATTTTCAAGGTTTACAAACCAGTGTGATGACATCCCTTCCCTACCTTAAACCTGGGCACCCAGAAATTTTTTGCCTTCTCTGTGAAACCCTGTACTATCTGATTGAAAAGCGGACAGGTGGCAACACTGATTTTATGTTTAATACTAACCTAAATTGAAATTTAATCCCATAGAGATCAGTTTAGGTTAGTTAAAAAACAACACGGTAAGCCAGAAGCAGGATGGGCATCTAATCCAAAAGTACCCTTTTTACAATAGCATAGCCAACAGGAACAAGACTTTGTCCTTGTGGGCTATGTAGCATGGGTATACGGCACTTTCGCAGGTCTTTTTGCAACGGAACTTTGGCAACTTGAATTTTTGCAACTGGGAATTCTCGCAACTTAGGTTAGGTTAGGTT